>JAJOOS010023229.1:0-19895 GCA_029582725.1 Solanum chiquidenum
TGAATGTGTGGATGTAAATAAGTTTTTTTATTCCGCACTATTTTCATTATTGAATGCAATGAATGACTATGTGGCTTGTATAAGACCCCTTCGGGGTTGAATACGCCATGTTACGACTAGGGGGTACTCTCGGGTCGTGACAGTGTCGACTGATAATGGTGGTTGTGGGTACTATCATAAACTATAGTGGTTGGTAGTAGAGGTTAACTATGGATGGAGGTGGTGGCGACTGATAATTAGAAGTGGAGTAACAACGATAGCTAATGGTAGTGAATGATGATGGCAGTTAGGCTGAAATGGTGGTTGGGGTGGTGGGTGAAAGTAGATGGTGTAGCGGTGAACTGTCATCTTTGTACAAATTCTAAAATAGATTCTTAATGACATGAATCATTTAGACCCATTAAGTGGTGTAAAATAAGAAAACCAAATGCACTTAATGATTAAGATTCATGCCTTGCAAACAGACTTAATGAGATTTGAATGTTTAAGATTAAGACCTTCTTAATTGCAAACAAATGAGACTTACTTTTGAATGTATAGTAGAATTTGAGGATACAAAAATAACATCCAAAATTCAAATATCAAAGAACTGTGAAGGTTGTATACATCGGAAAAGACTTTACTTTCTTACCTTCTTGTACCCTACTCCAATTCCTGCAAACTCACTTCATCAGAATCACATTTTCTTCTTATCCCGCAAATCATCCTCTAATGTATCTTGTCGTATGGAGAATAGAATCTATTTAAAATTAGGGGGGAAACCTATGACCTTACAGAAACCAAATCAACTTCTGGAATCTAATATGAATGGCTGGAGAGTTTCAGATTTTATATGAGAAGGATGACCTTAACTAGAGGACCTCTGGTGTGGTTGAGCAGAAGAATAAAGGAGGCATCATATTTTAAAGGGAAATCCTTCAAGTCTTGGAAACGCAAAGATCCGTCCACATACATTTATTGCTCATTGAAGTTCAATAAATATAGCATATTTATTTCAATCATTGCAGTTACTGAAGAATCCAATCAGTCATCATTCTTCCAAAGAACACATTTAATGAAGCTTGGGAGGGACTAATTAAGAAAATTGAAATTTTATTAACAAGATACCGGAGAAACAAAATTCAATTATAACAAATAAGGATGAGTCTAACTGGGAAGAAAGAGGTGAGGGGAGTTTCAAAGATGTGATACACAAGAATAAATGGGCAGCACTCGAACATCCTAACAAAAAAGATTCAGCAGCAAAAGAAGTGATCAGTGACAAAGATCCCCTGAGAAGAAGCTTGGTAGGCAGTTTTCAGGGATGTGACGAGATCCCACTCGTAATGATGTCAGAAGTTGGACTCAAAATATTTGGAAATATATCTATAACTTTTTTTATAAGGTAACATTCATATTGGTTCCAAAGGAAAACCCCATAAAGTTTAAAATTACAAGCTACATCTAGGCTTGGTTAGCAAAAGTATAAAATCTACAGCGGCTCTAAAATTGACACGCTCGGCTAATCAAAACAATAGGATCAGAGGTTTCATAATAGGCAATCACTCAAGGGAGGAACTACAAATATGTCACTTGTTGTATGCAGATGATATTGTTATTTTCTGTAGGCTAAGGTAGAATAACTTAGCTACAACAGAGTGGTGTTAGTAGTCTTTTAGGTTGTTTCTGATCTAGTTGTCAACAGGTGAAAGAGTAGTATTTTCCCAATAAAGGAAGTACCACACATATAGAGTTTGGCCGAAATTCTAGGGTGCAGAATTGAAAATTTGGGAAGGGATTGTGGAGAAAACATAAGAGGAAACTAGCCAATTGAAAAGCTCAGTATATATCTCTTGGTGGCAGCCTGGAAGGACCACTGTAATCAACTCGGTCCTAGATTCTTTACCCACTTATGTAATGCATGTGTTCCCTATTCATTATAGGGTGGAAGAAAGACTAGATAAGTTGCAAGATACGACCATCATGTCTATGGTGGTCAATTTGGAAGAAAAAAACAATAGATGTTTTGAGGATATTACCAATCTTGTTCAGGCAGTCAAAGAAAACTGTTTTAATACATTATACTTTTGGTGTAAAGAAGGTGTACTAGTAGATGAACGGTGAGTATATTTTAAGGTGCTTTTGGAAGTATTTAGCTTTTTCTTCTTATGTTTTTACTTTTCCTTGTTTAATTTCTAGGCACATCTTTTAGAGGTTGCCGACATAGCCTTGATGTTGAGGAATAGAGCATTACCTTTATCAACAAAAAAAAAGTATATCTGCAATGTCATATATAACATACCACATCATGTTATTGCCGGCAAATAGTTAATGAGTTTACCATCCAAAGCACCTGCCATCTCCCCAAGAGCAATGAACCCGCTGGAACATTCTACAAGTATTTTAAGGACATAAAGTATATGATTCATGCATACATGTACAAGTAAAATCAACAAATTTGAGGTTACAGTAGTCAACATTGAAGATGCAAATCTCATTCATCTAGATTTTCCATTTAGTAAAAGCTGATTAAATCACTAAAATGAAGTCAAATGTTACAAATCATTAAATAGTTAGTCACAAATCGATCACGCGGGAAATGGGCAATTCAAGGAAGTAAAGAAGTTATGCTGAGGCGAACTAGGTGATCTCGGTGCTCCAGGTATCTTATAAACAATTTCAGCAACCTCCCTGTATCTTGACATCATGAACTCCCATGTGTTCCTACACATTTTGATGATAAATTAACTCTTATCATATCACAAGCAGAGATAGTAGTGGGTCCAATTCCCCTAGCATATGACTTGAGCATACATTATTCTTTGTGAAGGAGAATAAAACAACATGCACATGAATGCGTGAAACTAAAGTAGTCATGGAATATAATAAAATGTCTTTCAAATCTAAGAATGGGAAATTGCAAAATCATATTTCTGAACCAGAAGTAAAATTGAAGCACATGATTGTGCAGCATAGTGATATTTGATAATTGGTAGCACATGTCTCGATTATGCGAGTCAAAGCATCTTTTGTCGCTAAATCTTTTAAGATGGTCGCATTCTCAAACCCCAAAAAAGAATTTCTATAGCAAACCACATCATCGGATTGAGTTAATATTTTGATTCACAAAAAACATAATCAACTCAACGAAAAAGAAAGGACCTTACTTCACAATGAAGGACAAGTAATTTTCATCAGGGTCTGATAATCCAAGGAAAACTGAGAGGTTGATCTCTAATGAATTTGCAACTGAGTTCAATTTCCTTTTTCTTTGTGACTCCCAATTCCAATCATTAAAAAGTTGTTTCTTTTGACTGGTTGGTGTCGCTTTCCACTAGAGCTATTGATTCTACTAGGACTAAATTGAGCAGAAGACATCACTAAAAAGAATTTGCTATTAGTTTGCAGCAACACAACGCAACATCTTTTCGTGTAGCTCCATCTTTATCTTCTAAATATACAACAACAGACCCCCTTGCAAACTCAAGAAGATCATGGCCTTGTAACCCCAAATCCACTATACTAAACTGTCAATAAGGGAAATAAAGTGCACAAAAATATAAACGACAAACCTTGAAATTAAAACGAGCAAGAGCTTGCGAAGCAAGTGGAACTAGCGAAGAACTACTCAATTCTGGTACTTGGGGGGTAAATGTAGCAAGATGCTCTCGACTCAAAGCAGCTGATTGTCTTGACATTGCATGCTGAGATCTTGAAAGGATTGCTGAGATACATTCAAGCAGCCGATGCTGAATTGTCGGCAAGAAAGGTGGAATGCTGAGACAAAAAATACATATGTTACACTTGAACAACAGCACACAAAAGAAATAGTTCATGAAAGTTGTTCTCAAAACTCAGAGAACCTTTCAATTAATAACTCCAACGAATCCACTGGTGTGATAGAAAGCAAAGCAGAAAACATAGGATCCAAGAGACCACGAACGTGAGGCTCCATGGTTGGTCCCATTGTTTTAGCAATATTTCCAACATATACTAGAGCCTCAAGTTAGGGTCTACCTCTACGAGGAGAAATTTGAGAGAAACATATTTTACCTATCAGGGTTATTGCTGCACGCATACAAATGTTATAGAAAGAACCTACAACAAAAATGTGGAATGGTGCGACACAAAAAATACATATGTAACCCTTGAGCAACACCACACAAGAACCAATTAATGAAAATTATGCTCCAACTCAGAGAGAACCTTTTAGTTATTTATAACTTCTTTTTATATTTTGAACACAAAAGATAATTTCCCAATAAAAGAACTGGAAACAGTACCGCAAGTACATCTGCAAGATCAAGAAGTCTGGAGGAATGGAAGTTTTTCCTTAGTAGCAGACCGCTTAAGTTATCCACTTCATTTATGTAAACTTATGATTCTAACCGACCTAATTTGTTTCATTAAGATTGAGATGTCTCAATTTGAATGCACATCTGAATATGAAGATGTATATTAACATTTAGAGATCTGAATTTAAATACACATTTGAATATTAAGATATTGCATTAAGATCAAAATGTTTAATCGTTAAGATTGTTTTTTTTCAACATTTGAATGTACAAAAAATAATAAATACAAAATTTAAATAAAATACTAAATTGATCTAATATCATATCAAGAAATATTTTAAAATTATTGATGGTGGTAATGATTAAGGATGGTGATTGTGTGTGTCAATTTAGGATGGTGTCAATTGATAATGGTGGTTGTGGATAGTATCATATGGTATAGTGGTTGGTACTAGATTTTTAACCGTGGATGGAGGTAGTGGCGGCTGATAATTAAAAGTGGAATGATATCGATAACTAAGGCCGGTGAATGATGATGGCAATTAGGCTGAAATGGTAGTTGTGGGTGGTGGGTGAAAGTAGATGGAGTAGAGGCGAACTGTCGTCTTTGAACAAATTCTTAAGTAGATTCTTAATGATATTAATCATTTAGACCCATTAAGTGGTGTAAAATAAGAAAAACAAATGCATTTAATGATTAATATTCAGGCCTTGAAAACAAATAGACTTAATGAGATTTGAATGATTAAGATAAAGACCTTCCCTAAGTGCAAACAAATGAGACCTTACTTTTGATCATATAGTAGAATTTGAGGATACAAAAATAACAACCAAAACTCAAATATCAAGAAACTCGGGAGGTTGTACACATCGTAAAAAATTTATACTTTCTTACCTTCTTGTACCGTACTCCAATTCCTGAAAAATATTTTAACCGCTAACGAATTAAAAGTCACAAAAGGAGTTGTAAGAGTTGTCACAAAATCATTCATAACATGCTGAACCTTATAAAATGGAGAGGTATGATCAACACTATTCACATGCATGACTATGCACTTAGTACCAACTAACTCAAAACCTTCCCAAAAAGACTATGGTTTTGCCCTTAAGAAAGCCATCAACAAATCTATCATGAGGCAATCTCATGCATCTATTCGGGAATGGCTACCTAGACTTGGCCACAATCAACGCCAATCAAACACTCACAAGCAATCTACGATTTAACCTTACGAAAGTCGTCACTCGAGATCCATCAACGGGCATCATCAATCCAAATCTTATTATCAAAATAAAAAAAAGCTACAAACTACAATCAAAAACTAAAATAGACCAATCCAACACAATATCAACGGAAACATCCACAATATCAAATCCCGACAAGGGCACAATCACAATATGCAGAAACAATCAACTAAATGAGTACAAGGGAGGCACCCCCAACTGAAAATGAGATTGTGTCGTCACAGTTCAAATATGAAAAGAGAATATGAGGGACTACCAAAGCAAAATAATATTTGCACGTTTACTAACAACAGGGTAAAGATTGAGAAGGCAAATATCATTAGAAAGTAGTTTGATAGGAAAAAATGATCTTAGAAATAGTAATTGAGCATAAGATGAAACTAACCAAAACTGACTATAGTGCTGAAGTACTTGATAGCCTCAGCAACATGCTTAAAAAGTGCTAAATAAACTGTCAGAAAACTCAACACCGATCTTGAACCCATTGCCTGTAAATAGATCAACATTTAAACAGTTAGTTTCAAAGGAGAGCTTCATGGAGGCACGATACCGACAATCATAGCGCCTTAGTTCAAATTCCCAAAAAAACCACTTGTTTGAATATCTAAATTACTGCAAAGACCTCCCTGGATGGTTAGAAAGTCCTGCATAATTGACCTTCTTCATTCATGGATGGGAAGATAAATATTGAGAAATTTTTTGTGCATTCTCCGGCAAGATATTGAAATTATTTAGTTAGAACACTGTCATGTGCTAGAATTTTATGAACCACCCTAACTTCTCTACACAATATAAAGACGAAGATACAACAGTATGCATGCCATAATCATAAAAATCTATAGGGTCAAGAATAATAGATTAACAAAGGTGCAGAAGGCATATATGTTTCTAGTACAAGTTGTGGGACAACTAATATCATCACAAAAAAAGCAAATAAAATTAAACATGTTGTTTTTCAACATGAAGAGTCATTGTTTTGATTCCTCCCTAACAAAGCCAACAATCGAATGACGCTAACTCTGCCCTTCAACATTTTGGAGGAACTCTCTATTTCATGTGCGTGCAAGTATGAAAGAAACCACATTAAAAGCACCAATTCTAAACTAAAGCAAGCAAAAATAACTACGAAAAGAGACTCAAATAAGTGGAAATCTACCACTAACAAACACCCCCAACTTAGAAACGTTGTGTTTCCTCAAGTCAAGAAATTCAAAAACACAAGAGACTCTTATTTCAAGAAACACCACAAATCAATTTCCCTTTCTCAAACTAACGAATAGTCCACATGCAAACTTTCCACAAAAGAAATCCTCTCATGCTCATGAAACATTTTCAAAAATCAAGAATCATTTAAGTGACAACAACTCAAACTCAAGAAATGACTCAACTCAACAACTCTTTCACATGCTCACTTGACTCAATTAGGAATTTTCAAAATCACTACTTTTCTAACTTACATGCCCTCCAAAGAAAGAAGTGTCTCGAAACCACACTTACATATAAACAAGACGAGGGACAAAGATGCAACACTCACACTCACAAAGAATTATCTCATGCACACAAATGTCACACCATAAGCTTGCCCATATTTTCAATCAACATTGACTCAACTTCATTTGGTTAGAAATCTCAAAGGACTTTGTTAATATTGTAATGTAGGCTTAGGGAAGGTTGGGATATCATTTAGGTATAAGTGACTACACCCTACTTGAACACTACACAACTACTCATCATTTCCAACTTTTTCTACTTTTCTTCACTTTTCAAACCCATGTTCATTCCACACTATTTTTCCATTTTTTTATCTTCTTATTTCCACTTTAGATGTTCCACATGCAACCATTTTCAACTTTTGGAGGATTCAAGACTCATTTATTTATTTTCGTTCTTTGTTTTTCAAAACTTCTTCTTTCTTTAAGACTTTCCATCCATCCCTCAATTTCTCTCTTCTTTATATCTTTTTTAACATCTTTCCCTCATGTGGTAAGCATCCCTTATATAAATTTCCCATAACACCACCAAACTTAGGCTTTTAGCCTCAACTTTCACAACCTCAAGTTCAAGGAAGGAAGGGTTCAAAAGAGGGTTACCTTTTCAAAACGGATAAGGCTTGTAATGTGGTGGCCAATAAAAAGGATTAGGCTCAAAGGGGATAACTAAGGATATATTTAGTACAAAGGTGGGATTTTTATGCCAAGTGGACCTCAAGATATTAAAGAAAGCCTAAGATCATTTCTCCAACCAAACTCATTCAAAACCAATATTTCAAGACCAACTGGGCAAGTTCTAGGTGATAAAAGCAAACACAATGCATCAACTCACCACACATGGCCTGCAAATCAATCAAAATGGTTCAAAATGTTTACTTCCTTTTGAAAATACAAGTAGCATTGAACATTTTAACAGCTAACGAATCAAAAGTCACAAAAAGAGTTGTAAGAGTTGTCACAAAATCACTCATAACATGCTCAACCTTTTAAAAATGGAGAGGTATGCTCAACACTATTCACATGCATGACTATGCTCTTAGTACCAACCAAGTCAAAACCTTCCCAAGAAGACGACGATTCTTCCCTTAAGAAAGTCGTCAACCAATCTATCATCAGGCAACCTCATGCATCTATTCGGGAACAACTACTCAGACTTCACCACAATCAACGCCAATCAAACACTCACAAGCAATCGATGATTTACCCTTAAGAAAGTCGTCACGCTCTATCCATCATCGGTCATCATCAATCCAAATATTTTTATCAAAACAAAAACAAAGAAGCTACAAAGTACAAATTAAAAACTAAAATAGACTAATCCAACACAATATCAACAGAATCATCCAAAATAGCAAATTCTAACAAGGGCACACCAATCCATAACTAAGAAAGAAATGTACGTCCAACAATGGCACAATAACTATATGCAGAAACAAACAAAATGACTACAAGGGAGGCACCTCCAACTGAAAATGAGATTGTGTTCTCACCGTCCAAATATCAAAAGAGAATATGAGGGACTCTCTGCACTTTCAACCAAGAACTTTACTAGCAAGGACCAAGATTTCAAGGTCACACTTTGTTTCAAAAGCAACGATAATGTAATCGAGAATTGTTCCACTTTTGATGCATTTTCGCTATGGTGAATGATGTTTGCGTAATCAAGAAACAACTTCCAATTCAAGTGTCTACGATCGTACAATAGTAAAGTAACCCTACCAAACATTGGGGTCGAGTCCCAAGGGAGCAGGCTTTCTTTCAAATTCAAAGGTTAAGATTTGATACAGTCTCTTCAACGATATTTCCCCTATACCTTTAGGATTATGGAGTATCTATCAACTTCAGGCCCAAATTCATGAATAATTACGAAGTAAACAAATACTAGAGTAAAACTTGGGGAATTGACCAGCCAATTGTCAAATTTCACTTTAGAAGGTAAATGTATATACCAATGATAGGTCATTTTGTTTTGGGTAGGTCGGACTATGTATAAGATAATTTTCTCTCAAAAAATTACCTTTTCTATGACAAATTCTCTCAAACTCCATCACTAATCGGAAGATGCCCAACCATTTGCCCTCATCAAATCTACTCTCTCGAGCTAGATGCAAAGGATAGGTTCTGTGTTTCACTCTCTCGAGCTGAAATCCGTCCAACCCACTAATAAGGATACTGAGATCGTTACTTTGGTTCTAAACTTCTCTCTTAAGCAAGCTCACAATGCGGAAATGGTTGCACTAAATAATGCAAAATAACTTTAAATCACCATAACGATCCAGACCCACTTCAAATCAACCTTCCCATTCATATTTCAACACTACGCACTTAGCAAAATTCAACAATTGGCTTCATGGCCAAAACCCCAAGCAAAGGGTTTTAGCCACTCATATTAAAAATGGAAAGAAAATCAACACCCATACTTTTTCCCATCAATAAATGCAGCAAATTTAGGGTTTTACGGGAAAATAAACTAGAAATTTGATTGATTACAAAATCTTTTTAGAAAATCTCTATGAAAATAACACTCAAAACCCTTTTATGGTGTTTTTCTCTATAATTGCGTCGTTCCCTCTTTTTCTGAATGTTCTCTTTGATCTCCAAAAATTAATTGAAACAAGTCTGAGCTGTAGCTGTCACGGGCCATTCTGTGAGGTTAGTCGGGTGTCACCGACTTGTCGGCGATGCGCCGAGTGTTCATTATTTCTCCTTCAATTTTATTTTACTCATTCTTGGTTTGACGACTGTGACTTTAGGTGATTCAGATCTGAGTCGCCAAGCATTTTCATGAATTGCCTTTTTCATTTTGTTTCGCCCATCTGCTTGTGTTCAAATCTTCTTCAGCAACCTTTGGCGATCTGGTTGTCTTCCGCCGAATGTATCGGCGACACGCCAACTGGTTCTACTGTTCGCCTAAAGTATTCTTCGTTTTGCTCCACCTTCTGTAACCTTAGGTGGTATCAAGGTAATTTGGTGATTTGCCGACTAAACTTTCCCATCGCCAACGTGGTTACCTCCTTCAGCACTTGGCGCATTTGACGTTGGGCGAGCCCAAGGACATTGTTTAATCGCCCAATGGTTTGGGCGATCCTCAGGCCTTCTTTTCTTCATTCTTTTGGTTGCCTTGTTCCTTTTTGCTCCATAATGTCCATGTGTTATCTCTAATGTTCAAATACCTGAAATTCAAGAATTTACATCAGTTATGGAGACAAAATATGCAATTCAGGACACTATTTTTTTTTTAAACATGCCCTAAATTAGTCCAAATTATGAACTCATCAACACCCCCAACTTAAGCATTTGCTTGTCCTTGACCACACTCAAGTTCAGCAGTTCAAAAAAGATGTCTCGAACAGTGCTACACAAAACTCAATCATGAATGCACACAATCAAGATTGAATTTACTCATGCAAAGATCAAATGTGCACTCAAAGTTTCAAGTTGCGACTCACCAATATCAAAGAAACTCAAGCTCACAATACTTGCTTCAAATGCAAGTTCAAGCTCAACTAAAGTGTTCAAATGCCCTCACACAAAGAATGATTCCATCTTCACACATAATGGTTCACAATTTAAAGTTTCGGAATCAACTGCAACGCTCACACTCACAAAGATGATTACAATGCACGATTTCACCCATAGGTTTACCCGTATTTTCCAATCAACACTTATTTCATCTCACTCAAGATCAAAAAGGTCTTTTTACAACTTGTAATGGGGTTGCATGCAAAGGTATGGTAATTTAGGCTCAATGGTTATAGTCCTCATGAAATGCGGTGTGAACAACACTTCCTTTCCTTTCCTTCACCATTCTCGTTTGTGCTCACAAGTAGTCCCATTATTCACTTCCCATGGATAGGTGGAAACCCCATTTTCTTTGTATTTTCATAACTTTATTTCACAACTTCTTCATTCTTTTTTTTTGCTTTTTTTTTGTATGGAGGGGTTCCGTTTGGGTAGAAGGTACTTTATTGCACTTCTTGATTTACCTTCTCTTTTCAGCACACTCACAAGTTAGGCTTTTGGCCTAAGTTGGCTATTCTAACCACAACGTCATGAGGATTATGGGTGATGGATAAAGAAAGGTCATTGGTTTCATCAAGTTTCTTCCAAAGAAAGGTAAGGTGCAAGGGGTGTTCAAAAGTGGTTCACACACTTACAAGGTAGGTCACCAAAGAGGTATATGTCAAATTGGCTCACACTCTTCGAAGTTGCCTAAGATCATATCAAGAGATAACATCACTTAGTTGACAGGACCAATGGGGCAAATTCTAGGATCCATCATGCATAGTTCACAGGTAGGCTCATCACAATAGGCATTGACACTAAAAGTCAAACAAGACTCCACACTTTTGCTAGTGTGCAACAATCATCACAAGAGACTCGATTTGATCACTGGCTAGTCACAACGAGATGCAAAGAGTTCACATATTATCTATGCAACTTCATTTGTCCTCATTGTAGCCGCACATTCATGTTTGTTTGATTATTAACACTATTCAAGTCATCGGTATTGATCAAGACCGATACTCAAATTTTCAAGAGAATAACTTCTTTCAACACAAGTACGGGGTTTTGAAACAAGAACCTTTAAAACAAACAAGAAGAAGGCCACACAAACCAACACCCCCAACTTAAACTGTTCACATTGTCCTCAATGTGGGTGGAGAGCAGACAATTACCAAAATTTAATATAAATAACAGCAAGATATGAAAGCAATCTAGTGTGTAAACAAGTAAAGTAGGGTATCAAGAAATCTTCACTAAATGCCCAGTTGGCGAAGCAGTGAACAGGTCATCGAAAGATTCGGCGAATCGCCTTATGGTAGTCAAATCGCCCTTTGTTCCAGTAGAATGCATTTATGTGTGAGGTAGATCGGCGAAAATATAGAAGAACGCTGAATCATTTTGCGATTCGCATAATAAACTTCAGATGCATTGACTAGGAAGGACGAGGAAAATCGAGTCGCCGAAACAAATCGGCGGTTCACCGACTGGTAAAAGGTGTCCCGCCGAATACTCAAGTATCTCAGCCCCCCTTTTTTTGAAAGCCATAAGGCGAACTGCATCATGCTCGCCGAAGTGATTTGGAGATTCACCAAGAGTATTTTGTCTTGTTCATTGAACCCACTCCTGCAATATCAATACACACTATTTAAAACAGTAAAACTTGGGTTTCCTCCCAAGAAGCGCCTTAGTTAACGTCATGCCACGACGTGGAAATGCTTTCAAGCATCTTCCATGTACCCCACTTAAATTAGAGAAATCTCTTGACATTCACCAAAGTACAACTTCAAACGCTACACATTCACATTAAATGCAGGTCCTTCCTTCCCTTCAACTTCTATGGCGCCATTTGAGAACACACACTTCACTCTAAATGGTCCTGACCATTTCGATTTGAGTTTTCCGGGAAACAACCTCAGTCGGGAGTTGTATAGTAACAACCAATCTCCCACCTTAAACTCTCCTTTTAAGTATTTTAGCATCATGCCATTTCTTCATCTTTTCCTTGTAGAGAGCTGAACTTTCGTAAGCTTTAAACCTGAATTCGTCCAACTCATTTAGCTGCTCTACTCTTTTTTCTGAAGTTTTTGTCCAGTCCAAATTTAGAGCCTTCAATACCCACATTGCTTTATGCTCCAACTCGACTGGTAACTGGCAAGACTTCCCAAAAACTAACTGATATGGTGACATATCGATTGGAGTTTTGTAGGCGGTGTGATACGCCCATAGTGCATCATCCAACTTTCGAGACCAATCCATTCTATTTGCATTCACTGTTTTAGCCAAAATGCTTTTGATCTCGCTGTTTAACACTTCAACCTGGCCACTTGTTTGGGGATGGTACGGTGTTGCTACTTTATGCTTAACCGCATACTTACTCAGTGCAGCTGAGAACCATTTATTACAAAAGTGAGATCCCCCATCGCTATTAATGTCTCTCAGAGTCCCAAACCTTGCAAAAATGTAGCGCTTCAAGAATTGGACGACACTTTTTCCCTCGTTGTTTGGAAGGGCGACAGCTTCTACCCATTTCGACACATAATCCACGGCCACCAAGATGTATTTATTCCCAAATGATCTCACAAATAGGCCCATGAAATCAATCCCCTATACATCAAATAGCCCCACTTCCAAAATGGGTGTCAGAGGCAACTCGTACCTTTTTGATACACCACCTTGCTTTTGGCATTGCGGGCACCTCTTAACAAACTCATATGCATCTTTGTATAGAGACGGCCAGTAGTACCCACTTTGTAGCACAAACACCACCATGAAGCCCTCCTAGCGGTGAAGCGTGACACGCTTGCAAGATCTCCCTAGCCTCTTCTTCTGGAACACATCTTCTGATGATGTGGTCAGCACACTCTCTAAACAAATATGGCTCATAGGTATTTCTTAACATCGAACAATAATTTCTTTTATTGGTAGAAGTTCAGTTCATCTGACATTAATCCACACACCAAATAATTTGCAAAATCAGCATACCAATGGGGTTTTGCGAGAGTTACTGCGAATACCTGTTCATCAGGAAAGACATCCTTAATGTCGACCTCCAGCTCGTCAGTCTCCCTTCCTTCCAATCGTGGCAAGTGATCTGCCACTTGATTTTCACAACCCCTTCTATCTTTGACTTCAAAATTGAACTCTTGCAATAAAAGAACCCACCTTATCAGTCTCGATTTGGCGTCTTTCTTTGCTATTAGATAACGCAATGAAGCATGATCAGTGTGAATAATTACTTTTGTTCCCAGCAAGTATGCGCAAAACTTCTCAAACGCACAAACCACTACAAGTAGCTCTTGCTCGATAACTATGTAGTTACATTGAGCATTGTTTAAAGTTTTGCTTGCATAGTAAATGGGATGAAAGAGCTTGTTTCATTTCTTTCCCAACACTATGCCCAATGACATTCCGCTTGCATCGCACATTACTCCTAATGGCTCTGACCAATCATGACTAATGATGATTGGAGTGGAAATCTATTTTTATTTTAGGTAGTTAAAAGCTACCATACAAGCATCATCAAAGTGAAATTTCACCTCTTTTTCCAAAAGTTTGCATAGAGGAAATGCAATCTTTGATGAATCTCTTATAAAATCCGGCATGTCCCAAAAAACTCCGAACCCCCTTTATTGAAATCGGTGGCGGTAATTTTTCAATTACTTTGACTTTTGCTCTGTCCACTTCCAGCCCCTTTTGTGATACTTTGTGACACTTTGTGACACTTTGTGACCAAGCACAATTCCTTATTTAACCATGAAATGACACTTTTCCCAATTCAGGACTAAATTGGTCTCCACACATCTTTGGAGAACCTAACCTAAATGCTTTAAGCATTTTGCGAATGTGTCACCCACAACTAAGAAATCATCCATAAATACTTCCATTGAGTCTTCCAGCATGTCAGCAAAGATGGATAGCATGCAACGCTGGAACGTAGTCGGGGAATTACACAATTCGAATGACATTCGTTTGAAGGCGAAAGTACCATATGGGCATGTGAAGGTTGTTTTATCTTGATCCTCTGGAGCAATGGAGATTTGGTTATAGCCAGAGTACCCATCCAAAAAGCAATACCACCCTCTCTCGGATAGTCGGTCAAGCATTTGATCCATAAAGGGCATAGGGAAATGATCCTTTTCAGTCCATGAGTTCAGTTTCCGGTAATCCATGAAAACTCTCCATCCTATCACAGGGCGCATAGGTACAAGCTCCCCCTTGTCATTAGGGACAACCGTTACTCCTCCTCTTTTTGGTACGCATTGTACCAGACTAACCCATTTGCTATCTGTAATCGGTTAGATCACTCCCGCGTCCAACCACTTTATTATTTCCTTTTTCACCACCTCTTGCATTGGCGGGTTCAATCTTCGCTGATGCTCAACACTCGGTTTACAATCACTATCAACCTAAATTTTGTGTGTGCAAATGCCTGGAGGGAAGGAAAGAAAACACTGGCTAGATAAATTGCATTCTTACTGCTTGGTTACTATTTGGGTGAAATCAAGTAGCTCAAATTGATTGATTAGCTACTAATATCAGTCTTACAACTTATTTTATAGTAGATTAGTAATCTGAAGAGAAGGAGCTTAAGTCATACATTTTGAATTGTATAGCTTAAGGCTATTCGATTTCCTATTTCTTTGGCACGAATCCAACACTTGCATTACAAAAAGTAAGCTTTCTAAGTGCCCTTGGTAGTGACTGATCCATAGTTGTAGTTCCTACTTCCTAGAGCAGTAAATTGAGTACTCTAATATGAGTTTGTTACTAAATGTACGTGACCAAGTATTAGCATGCAAGGTTTAAACTTGTTTCATCGTCAAAGTACCCTTGGCACGTATTTCCCTTATATAAATCAAAATGATCCTAGATTACACATGGTACATATGTTTATATGTTGGATATACAATCTGCCCATATCATGCCAATTTGCTTCAATTATCTATATATATGTCATCTTTTCACATGTTCATATGTTCCCTTTATTGGTTATTACTCTCATTGTGTTAGACTATAATGTTACCTCACAAGATCCCTACTTGCTCTATTGTACATTTTATATGTACTTACTTGGAATATGTATCTGTCCTAAAGTTGAATCTGCCCACGTTCTCCCTTGGTTCCACGTTTATGTATACCTTGTATTTGATATTAGTTAGTTAGTATTTGGCTATCATATAGAGTTCAAATCTCTTTGCTGAATGTTAAATGTTTTCACTTGATATATGCCTCAATTTGAGATGTCAAAAATGCTTACTGAGTCATATAAGCTCATAAGTATTACATGTTCATGTCACATTTGCTTTTCAGGTCATTGTTATTATCGTAAGTCCATATCCATATGTCTTCTACTACTGGTCCATAGTTCCAAATCTTAACAATGATTATGACCACCAAAACAGCAATCTCAAAAGAGTTATGAACATCAAAACAACAATCTCAAAGATTAAAAAATCTAAGTGAAGCAATCTGTATAATTATGGGTGGCAGCCCAGGGGAAAATGTCTGGCATGGGTCGATCCCAATTGGTATAAAAGGGTGGCAGCTCAAGGGCAAAGCCTAGCATGGGCCGATCCCAATTGGTATAAAAGGGTGGCAGCTCAGGGGCAAAAACCTAGCATGGGCCGATCCCAATTTGTGGAATTATGAGGACAGCATCCCAGGGGTTAAAATTCCTAGCATGGGTCATCTTCTTCTACCGCTGATCAGCTGGTCATTTGTATCATATGCCTTATAAATATTATAATGCAAAGAAAAGTAAAGAAAAGAATGTAACATACACGATTCCACAAGTATAAGCAAATGAGGTCTTTAATCCTTATCTATTGGCATTTGGTTTCACTTGAGCTCTCATTTACATATGGTTGTATTATGCCTTACATATTCAGTACATTCTTTCGTACTGACGTCCCTTATTGGGGACGTTGCATTTCACGCTACAAGTACATGTACTCAACTAGTAGATCTCCCCAATAGAAGCACATGATACTCAACGATTGTTGGTGAGCTCCAGGATGATTCGGGGCTTTGACGAGTCTTTACTATGCGTATTTCATAGTGGTACAATCATGGATTCCAGTAGAGGCTTTGTAGACATTTTAAAGCTATTATTTGAATTCATAGTTTCACTTGTCACATGTATCGGTTCAGCTAGTCAACACGTGTTGTGTATGAAGCTTCTCATTAGTAAATACATCTGCATAGTAGTAGTTTACTTTCTCATCATAGGTGACTTGTAATGCATGTGTTCATATGGCACTTGTCCGCCTCACCTAGGGTTGGGGTGTGACACGCATTTGACGTTGGGCGAGCCCGAGGCCATTGGCAAATCGCCCAATGGTTTGGGCGATCCTCAGGCCTTCTTTTCTTCATTCTTTTGGTTGCCTTGTTCCTTTTTGCTCCATAGTGTCCATGTGTTGTCTCTAACGTTCAAATACCTGAAATTCAAGCGTTTACATCAGTTATGGAGACAAAATATGCAATTGAGGACACTAATTTTATTTAAAATAAGCCCTAAATGAGTCCAAATTATGGACTCATCAGTGACATCTATTAGCTCGTCAATAGCCCTCATTACTATCAAGAAATGTGGTAATGTGTTCATATAGATGACTTGCATCAATGACTTTAAAATATCAAAAATAATGGTTTTCAAGAAAAAATTCAAAATTTTAATTTTTTCGTAATATATCCAAAAAAAATATAAAATCCAAGAAAATATATTAAAATAAGAAAGCACCTCAAATTTTTTTTGACTTGCACCAATGACTTTAAAGTATTGAAAATAATGATTTTCATAAAAAAGATCAAAACTTTATTTTTTTAATAAATGTACAAAAAAATGGACTCACGAAGGGCTCTAGCCGCGACAACAAAGAGAGTTGAGTTTCAACCACCATTTGCCGAAACGTTTGTCGATGTAGACTCACATTTAGGCCAGTCGCGTGCTCAGGGCGCACGGGAGGCCAACTTCCACCCCTGAGTGACACCTTGTGAGGTGCGAGCGATGCGTGACTCAAAAAATGTCAAAAATAATTGTTTTAACAAAATATAAAAAACTGTTTTTTCCCGTAAATATTCGGAAAATTAAAAAAATCAAGTCAAATATGAAACACACTTAAAAATAATATTTGGCTTGCACCACTGACTTTAAAATATATAAAATAATGGATTTCAAATGCCCGAAAAATATAAAAATCAAGCAAAACATAAAGAAAATATAAAAACACTTCAATTTTTAAGATATCGAAAATGATGGGTTTCAAGAAGAATTTTTTTTTTTTTTCCTAAATATTTGAAAAATATAAAAATATAAAAAATATCTAAATTTTTTGAAAACACCACAATTTTAAAAAAAAATACTTTTTCCTAAATGACTTAAACATATAAAAATCAACAAAAATATTTAAAAAAATATAAAAACAACTTCACATTTTTTTCGACTCGCACCAATGATTTTAAAATATCAAAAATATAGCTTTTTGAAACAAAATAATCAAAATTTTATTTATTTTCGTAAATGTTCAAAAAATAATCAAAATTATTTTTTTCCGTAAATGACCGAAAAAATGTAGAGAAATATCAAAAACACCTAAGAAATTTTTTGGCTTGCGTCAATGACTTAAATTATTGAAAATAATTGTTTTAAAAAAACAATTTTTTTTTGTAAATATCCAAAAAATTATTAAAATAAAGAAAAATATATAAAAGAAATACAAAATTACCTAAAAAAAAAGTTTTTTACTTGCACGAATGACTTTAAAATATCGAAAAAATAATTTTCAATAAAAACTAAAATTTTATTTTTTTCGTAAATGACCGAAAAATATAAAAAAAATATTTAAAAATATAAAACAATTAAAAAAAAAATTCGACTCGCACCTATAAATTTAAATATTTTAAAATGTATGTGTAAACAACAAATTTTTGAGCTGAGAAAAATAAATAATCAAGACAGGAAAATAGAAGTAACAAAATGTAGTATTCTATTTCAAAATGTAGTGCGTGTTATAATCTCTATGATAATCCTCTGATTCTTCAAAATAATATGAAATATGTAGGACTTGAATTTGATTTAGAGTCAAGGTCTTGAATAGCTTGATCTTGAATCTTTAGCTTTTGAACTTGGGTGTGAATTATTTGTCACAATTCAAAAACACTTGTATGGTTATGATGAATAATAAGTATGAACAAGTAACTTGATCTTGAATCTTCATATTTGCCTTTGTTCTTGATCTTGAGCTTGAACTTTAAACTTGATTGCTTGAACTTGCAGCTTGTAGAGAATTTGCAGCCTTTGATCCACAAGCTCTCTTCTTGCTTCTTGTTCTTGAAAAACCTCCTCCTCTATGAATAATGAGGACCCCTATTTATAGTATTAGGGAGTGGTCTACTGGTGTGATTTGATTGGTTGGTTTGAACCGACCAATCACATTCCTCCGGTGAAAAGCTTTGATATGATTGGTAAGAACATGTCACACATACACATGGCGTTATTGTAGTGACTCATTTAATTTAACTTGGATTGCCACATAACTTTGACACGTGACATAATTTTAGTGGCTTATTTAATTTGACTTGGACTGCCACATAACTTTGACACGTGGCATGATTTTAGTGGCTCATTTAATTTGACTTGGATTGCCACATAACATTGACACGTGGCATGATTTTAGTGGATTATTTAATTTGACTTGGATTACCACATAACCTCAACTATTTTCTTGAATTTAATATAATTCAAATTAATTTATGGATTTAAATCCAATAAAATCTTAATGCTTACAAATGCCCCTACTTCAAGTCTTGTCAAGTTTTTTTTTTAGACCAGACTTGAAGTACTTAGTGAAGGTATACTCCAATTTGTAGGAGAATTTTGAATAATAGTACTCTTGGAAAATTGTTTTTTTTTTAAAATAAAAAATAAAAAATAATCAATCCCTTTCTTTAAGATACTTCAAAATAATTTTTCTAATAATAACGAAGTGGCAATTGCTTATTCCATTATGTAGGGAAAAAGTAAGCCACGTAGGAAGTAAACTTATTCCAACTTCCTACTGCATCACATAATTAGGGCTGGCAAGGGGACGGGGACGGGGACTGGGGGACGGGACGAAGGGGGACGGGGACTAGGGGACAGGACGAAGGGGGACGGGGACTGGGGGACGGGACGGGGGACCAATTGGCTGGGATTTTGGGGATAAAAATCCGTCCCATCCCGTCCCACTATATATACGGGATGGGATGGGGTTTGGCGGGACGGGATGGGACGGGACGGGGGATTATTATTTTTTTTACATGTTTATTTATTTGTAATTTTCTATTGAAATTATATGTTATTGAATAGCATTTTTAGTTTATTTAGTTTTCAATAACATATTTA
>JAJOOS010023231.1:0-21032 GCA_029582725.1 Solanum chiquidenum
TTTTTCTTATATCTCAGTTATAGTATATGGGTATTCCCCATCTTTTCATTTTATCTATGATTTAGCTTCCGCATCAGTTTATTATCTTTAGTATGCTCTTGATCATGCCAGCAGGGTTAGCTTGGGATCACTTGTGGTCCTAGGTCCCGTGTCCGCGTCTCGGGGGTAGTCTCGGGGCGTGACAAGTTGAGAGGGAAAAAAAAGAAGAAAAGCAGAGTATTTTTCTTCTTCTTAGATTATTCTTTGTTGTTGTAAAAATAGCAGTTGTTGTTTTTTGACTAAAAAGAAACTTGATTCTAGTCAGTTCAAAAACAGTTCCATCATTTATTATCTTAGAGACAGGTTGTTGGTTCTTCTCAATTATAATAGTTATGTTCTTTCCTCAGTTTTCATGTGTTTGGTATATTAGTAGTTGTTCACAACATTCATTTCTCATATGGGTCGGTGTCCCTTTTTTTTTGTGTGTGTGTGAATGTGAGTTGGTTTCTTTATAATAAAGTTTATTCTTTGAGTTTTTTTTTTAGTTGGTTTTACTGTGTAAGTATTTTTTCTATTTCATATCTATTTTATGCACTAAGAACAAATTAAAATAACCATTCAAGGAAAGAACTTCCTAATTGTGAATTTATGTGTTTGTGTTCCATATGATCTAGTAGTTGTCTTTGTTTAAGCGTAGACAGATAAAAGGAAATAGCCTAATATTTTTTTTGTCTTTGCTGAAATTTGAACCCAAGACATCGTGATTGTCAGGGTGCGTATTCGTTGTTATGATGGTAGTTTCTGAAGTCATTTTCTATGTGTATTTTAGTGTTGTTTTCTTTATATTGTTGTTATACAGTATAAACAACTTGAATAGAGATGAAGTAAAAGGGGGAAAAAAATTGGATAAATATGAAGTTTGTCATCTCTATTTGTCATCTCCATTTTTTCCAAGAAATAGCTACCCTTAGCAGTAGAGGGTATTCTTGGTCTGTGTATTATTGATGAATAATTTCCAATCTGTGACTCCATTTGGAGAGGTAGTCAACTGTTTAGTTTGCGCTGTTTTCTTCCTACTTATTTTCTAATGATCATGTATTTTGTGAAAAGTTTGGTTCTTGGTATCATCCTGCTCTGTTGTTTAGTGCTTATGTTTTCATAAATAATGTGTTTTTGCTTTCCTTGAGTCGATAGTCTATCGGAAACTGTCTATGAGTATGTTGTTGTTTGTTATTGGTAACCTATATCAATATGATTGAATTGTGGTCACTTCTATTTACAATTCAGATGCCATAACTTTATAGGAAGGGATTTGATAGTATAGTAGAACTGTTGCAGGTTATGAGAATTTGTTTGTTCCTACATTCATTGTTGTTCTTACTGTCAAATTTGTAAGCACTCATTTTCAGTTCCTTTGATATGGTATAGGTGGTTCCTTTGTCTGCCTTTTTGCGCGCTGCTTTCTTAGGAGGCATATTAGTACCTCTTCTTTAACATCTTTGGGTGACACTAAGATTATGTTCAACGTGTAAAGACTATAAGAAAAACCAGTTAATCGTGCGACCTTGTTGAAGTTGAGAAGAATGAAGCATACACCATATTTTAATGAGTTGGAATGTCGTACTTTAAAATTGCCTGGGAATTGGGATTTCACACCATATTCCAATATGTTTAAAAGGCCAGACACCACCTGCATTTGCATTAGTGCACCCTCAGGAAAAAAACTGTAAAAAGGCATTGCTTTTACATTTGAAGGGTTTATAAGTTTACGAAACCATATGAAGTTATATATATTAAAAAGTGTTGTTTGATGGATTTAGATACTTCTATTACAAGATTTAGGATCATGAAAAATACAAGTGATCTAAAATGACATCTACGTTATTGGCCATGATATTAGTTGTTTGAACTTTGAAGATCTCTGATTTAAGATTAGCATGAATTACATTTTTTTAGCTCTAGCTCTGTCATACTTTAGTTCTGTAAATATGTTTGCACTGAATATTAGTCTAGTAGAGCGTATTTTTGGTCTATGTACTATTGATGAATAATGTCCAGCCTGTGACTCCATTTGGAGAGGTAGTCAGCTATTTAGTTTGCGTCCCTATAAATATGTTTGCACTGAAAGAATTCCAACTCATAAATGAGTTGCTGGAGTTTTTGTACTAGATGCTGCATTTTCCAGGGAGGCTTACTAGATTGGTTGAGCAATTAAGTGAGAACTTCAGAATGTACTTCTTAGTTGATCCTCCTATATCCATCCTGAGAGCACCAATGAAGGCCTTGGATAGCTTCATGCAGTTCTGCCTCATTTGACTGCTATAATTTTTACTTCCTACCTACATTTCTCCATGAGTAATATCAGTTCTGTCCAGCTGTTTCGCCAGTTGAGATATGGAAAGACTGTGGTGAGAATGTGTTTGATATCTTTGAAAATTAAGAACTGCACCCTCACTATACTAGATTGTTGCCCTCCATATTTAGCTGCGCATCTATTTTTCCATAAATTTCAACTAATAAAAATAGGTAGGGACTGAATCATGATCTTTTTAGCCTCATTATTGTCGTTTATAGTCCACCAGTGCATCAAATGATTTTTCAGAGCAATGTGTCTGTGAACTTTCAAAAAAAGGCAGCAAAGAAGCTCCAAATGTGAACTTTGAAGGGATTGTGTGTTTTATTAATTTGGTTTCTAATATGGAAGTGGATTGCAATTTGTAAACCCATTATGTAACTAAATTGTTTTTTCTGTAGTTTTATACTTTTGCATATACACATTTTAATCTTCTTATTTTTCTGAACCAAGAAATCTTCTCAACTATTTCAGGTTTTGCTGAGAGGAAATTAATATTATGCAGACACCAAAATCAACGTATTTCTGATCTCTTAACAGTAAAATGACTATATTTCATCCTTGAAATAATGACATGCAGTTTTGTAGTTATTATTATGTATATATTAAAAACAAGAATGGTAACAAGGTACTTGAAACTCGAAACTCACTATGAATTTGATCATCTCATAACACATGATTCTGATTCTGATGATTCGAGTCAAAACTTTTATCATCTCATAACACATGATTCTGATAACTCACTCGTGACTTTTAAAACTTATTTGTGAAGTAGCTAATGATTTAATGATTGTTACTAAAAGATTAAATATTAATATCTTCTTCTAGGAATTCAAATATCCAATCCAAAGATTTCATGGATTTAGCAAGGTATGCAAAGAGTATATTGCTGGTGTTGAATCATTCCTAGATTTTGCTTACTCTTATGGAGATCCTCAAGGAGAGGAAATTCAGTGTCCATGTGCAAAATGTTGTAATATTCATTTGACTAGAAGGAATGTAGTGTCATCTAATATTCTATGGATTTGTTAAAGGTTATACTAGTGGATCAATCACGGGAAATGGGATATCAAGTTGAATGTTGACGATGATATGTATTACTCGCGTGATGATATTGATGGGTTGTTGAATGATCAATTTAGAGATGTTACACAGGCTGAAGGAGTTTATGATGGTCCAAATGAAGATGCCAAGAAATTTTATAACTTAGTTGAAGAGGAAAGCCAAGAATTATATGCTGGTTGTGCAGGATTCTCTAAATTATTTTTTCACACTTCGTTTATATTTGTTGAAGTGTCTGCATGGATGGAGCAATGAATCATTCACTTCTCTTTTAGAATTATTGAAAGAGGCAATGCCCGAGTTGAACATTCCTCCGTCTTATAATAAAACCAAGTCTATGGTTAAGAATCTCGGTCTTGATTATGAGAAAATTGATGCATGTCCCAATGATTGCACGTTGTTCAGGAATGATCATAAGGATGATGAATTTTTTCATACTTGTGGAGCTTCATGATATATTAAATCTCCTGAAGTTGATAGTGAGCTTGAGCCTTCAAAAAAACAACATCGAGTTTCAGCAACGACTTTGAGTTACTTTCCATTTATTCCTAGACTCAAAAGGTTATTTATGTTCTCAAAGACTGCAGATTCTTTGAGGTGGCATGATGAGGAGGGTGCTAAAGATGGAAACTTAAGGCATCCCGTTGATGATCTAGAATGTAAAGATTTTTATAGGTTGCATCCAGATTTCACACTAGATTGTCGCAATGTGAGACATGGCTTTTCAAGTAATGGGTTCAATCCATTTCGAACCATGAGTATATCACATAGCACATGGAAGTTATGTTGATGGTGTATAATCTGCCGCCTTGGATGTGCATGAAATATGAATATTCTATACTTTCTTTAATTATACCTGGCCGCGATCACCTGGAAATGACATTGATATTTACCTACAACCATTGATAGATGAGTTAAAATTATTGTGGGACTTTGGGGTTGAAACATATGATTCTTTAAGAAATCAAAGTTTTCAAATGCGGGCAGTTCTTATGTGGACAATCAACTACTTTCCTGCATATGCTATGTTATCTGGTTGGAGTACAAAAAGAAAAGTTTGCTTTCTCTTATTGTAACTATGACACTAATTATCCCTATCTTAAACATAGTCAAAAAATATGTTATATGGATCATCGTGTTTTTCTACCCATGGATCATCCATGGAGACCTAACAAAAGATCTTTCAATGGAAAAACTGAATTTAGGCCTCTTCCACCATTCTTAAAGGGAACTGATGTGCTTAATAGCTTATAAGATTTTGAAAATGTGTTTGGAAAAAAGAGAAAAAGATCAAATGATGGCCCATGGAAAAAAAGGCCAATTTTTTTTTAATTACCTTATTGGCAGCACAACTTGTTACTCCACAACCTGGATGTAATGCATAGAGAAGAACATAGTTGATAGCATACTTGGAGCTCTTTTGGATATTTCTGGCAAAACAAAGGATCATGAAAAATCCCGGTATGATTTGAAAGATATGGGAATCAGAAAGAACGTTCATCCAAAAGATACAGAAGATAGTAAGAGAACAAAATTTGCAAAAGCGTGCTTCTCAATGGCAATTGGAGAGAAATCATTTTTTTGTGGAGTTTAAAAGACAGCCAAGCACTTGGATGAAAGAAAATTGTCTAATTATAAAACCCATGATGCTCATTTCATGTTATATTACTTGCTTCCAATACCAATTAAAAGCATTCTTCCTGATCATGTGGCTATTTTTTTTATTCGTCTTAGTTTCTTCTTCCGTCGTTTGTGTAAAAAAGAAATCACATTGGAGGAACTGGATTTCTTAGAAGTAGAGATCATAGAAACAATAAATCAGTTGGAGCGAATTTTTCCTGCTTGATTTTTTTATATAATGATTCATTTGGCGAAAGAAGTGAGATTAGCAGGTCCCGTTCAAAATCGATGGATGTATTCCACTGAAAGAGAAATGGGTACATTCAAATCATATATCTGCAGCAAACGTTATCCAGAAGGTTGCATAGCAAAGACACAAGTGGGAATAAATTGTATGAATTTATTCTCCAAATATCTACATGTGAGTGTGCCTAGCAAATTTAACAAAAGAGCCCGAAATAATGATGAATGTGAACCAAGCGATGCAGAAATTGTGAGTTTTTTTCGTAACAGAGGAGTTCCTTTAGGAGCAAAGAAAGCTGATACATTCATTTTAGATAACAAGTCACTAAGTCAGGCACATGCATACTTATTGGAAAATTGTGACGAGGTTCAAGAATATATTAGGTACCTCAATTTGTATATAGTATTCTTTTTGTATAATTAATTTTTAACTTATTTTATTTATTGTTTTAACAAAAAAAAAGTACATGTTGTGTAGAGAGCATGAGCAAGAGGTTAATAATCAGCCACGAAGATCTAAATGGAGCAAGGCCAAGAGTCATTGTCAAAACTTCTCTCAATGGTTTGTAACTCGTGCTTCGCAAAAGAATGTACCTGATTTGATAAAACAATTATCTAGAGGACCAAATTCTGTTTCAAAAAGATATTCTGGGTATCTCATCAATGGATATAGATTCCATGTTAGGCAGCGTGATGCAAGGCGTAAAACACAAAATAGTTGTGTTACACTAGTTGCCTCAACTACAAGCTTTGCAAGCTCAAAGGATAAAAATTTTATTGCTGCAGATTTGACTTATTATGGTAGAATAGTTGATATTGTTAAGTTAGACTATTACAGTCATTTTAAGGTTGTTCTATTTAAGTGCGATTGGTATGAGGTTGAAAACGATGCTTATGGCCTTACTTATATCTATTTTAACAAGAGATTCTCTCCGAAAGAGCCTTTTTTGCTTGGATCTCAAGTACACCAATACTTCTATGTGCAAGATCCATATGATAAAGATAGATATTATGTTATGAAAATTGTTCCGACAGACTTGTTTAACATGGGTGATCAAGTTGAATGTAATCTCCCACAAAGTTATGAAAATGAGCCCTCTGAACATTTGATGGGACCATCTATACCAAAAGATAATGGTGAAGTTCGCTTAACAAGAACTGATGTACCAGAAACAATTATTGTTGGGCCTTCGGAGGAATTTGTTTTTCAACAACTTGAAGTCGAGGAAGAAGAGCTTAAAGATGAGTCTGTTGATGAGTTTGAAGATGATTCTGAAAATGAGTATGAAGATGAGTCTGGAAATGAGTATGAAGATGAGTTTGAAGATGAGTTTGAAGATGAGTCAGAAGAAGAGTTTGAAGATGACGCACCATGAGTTTCCTTATTTTTGTGATGACCATATAGTGCTCACTTACTGTTTTTGTTATTTAATTACTTTTTTGGTACAAACACATTAAGATATCTAATATGTGGAATTGAAGATTAGACCGCTACAATGTTTAAGTATTATGTTGGCTTTTTTCATGTGCCCGATTGTTGAATAACCTGTAATTCTAGCTTACTATTGTTTATTTGACTATTTATTGACACAAACTTGTCTGACTAAAGGTTAGTTATCTCTGAAGTATTCCTGGTACAATGATCAAACTTCTTTCTGATCTGTATATATGAATTGTGATTGTTATGTAAATACTTATCTTTTCCTATTATTATCAGGTAGTGGACTTTAGAGGCAGCAGAGTGAACTCTGCAGCATTTCTGGTACTCTTTGTGAAGTATGTCCTTTGTAGGTAGTACTCCCTTCACTCTCTAGAAGCTAATTGTTAGTCCACTACTCGTTCTCAATTATACCACACAATTACAGTTGGCTAGTAAAGGTTTGTACCACTTTTTTCTGCTCCTTCGTGTTTTTCAATTCCCAACTTAAGTTTCCATTTTCATTGAAGGTGTACCACTCTTATCTAATGAATTATTATTTTGTGGGTTAAATTATTGCAGGGGAAGAATGAATCAATCAGCAATACTAAAGAAAAAGGGTTTGAATCCAAACAAAGCTCAAAGTCCATTGAAGAATTTGGATTTATATATGCAATACCAATCAAGTGCTGAATTGGCCAACAAATTCAAGATAAATATAGAACAACTTGAAAATGAACGCAATGATAGAGCAAAGAAATATCAGGAACCAATACCACATAAAAGAAAGAATTATGAGGATTTCATTCCACAACAAGGAAAGAGTAAATTGCTTGGGCACAAATTAGTAATTCAATCGTCTTCAAGGGAAGAGCTTAGTACCTCACTTATGATTGCAGGGAAAGGACAAAGTAAACAGAGGTTATTTCAATTTGGAGAGTCCATTCAAGATAAAGGAATTAAACTTCCTATGAATAACTCTAGGTTCCAAATGTCTTTCAAGGAAGTTGTTACTGCTTCAGTACATGTGACTGGAATAAGACTAGGTAATAGAGAGGTACAACATGATATTGAGGATCTACTTAACTTCAAACATGTAAAGAGGAAGTCCGTCCGACTAGCCACCTGTATTGATCAGTTTCTAGATAACCAATGGATACACAATGAACATGATTTTCATGATTTACCAAATTGCAAGCAGGTAAAGAGGAAGTCGGTCATACCAGCTAATAGTCTTGATCAGTTTCAGAAAAATCAAGGGATACGCATAGATGATGAAACAAAATGTGATAACCACACAATAGCTGATGTTGAATTTATGCATGCTCCTATTATTAATGAACACAACAAAGAATTGGATGATCTTGTGGATCAAGAAGAACTCGGTGGAGATGAATGTGATGTAGAAGAGGAAATTGACATTGATTGTAGTACAAAAGGTATGTCTTAAACCTTGTAAGATTTCTTACTCGTTATAATAGAAATTTCTTATTTCCTGTCTGTTACATCAATCTACAAATATCGAACCCAAAAAAAGTTCGAGGACAAACTACATGTAAGGATATTCATGCAAGAAATTTGGAAGAAAGAAAGTAGGTGACATTTGATAAAGGATAAGCAGTGGGACCAACTAATAAGATAGTGTCAGAATTAAGCAACTTCATAGGAACAATTGCAAGGAATTCTAGATTCATCAACTTGATGTACACTAGTTGGCATGCGGTGCCAAATGATACAAAAAAATGCATGAGGGAATGTATCAATGTAAGAACAATCACTTTAGAGATTACATATTTTATTATTTGTTTTTACTTACTAAAGCTAAATATATTTTATTTTGCATAGTTCAAATTTCTAATTCCAGTAGAAGGAAAGAAGTAGGTGACTGGTCTTCGTGATGCTTGGAGGCGACACAAGCAAAAAAAGATTTTTTTGTTGATGAAAATAGTACCCTTGAGGATATGCTAGCAAAACGTCCTGATGGCATTTCAGATAATCAATTTCGCCAGCTGATCGAGTATTGGAAACACCTAATTGTTCAAGTAAGGCTAAAATAATGCATTTCTTCTCATCCACATATTTTGCATTATATCTATTCTTTTTTTTTAGTTATCAATTCAATTATATCTTTTTATTTAATAATAGGCCATATGCAAGATGAATTCAGGAAAAAACAAAAGTGGAGACATTGAATGTGACCTATTAACTTTGCAAGAGTACGCGTGGCATTGGTAATACTTAGCTGACATTTCATCCAAAATTTGAATTTCCTTTTTTTATACTTTATTAGAACATATTGATGGTTTTCTTATTTTCTTTTGATATAATATGTAGCATGCAGCCAAAGACAACAACGAAGAACCATCAAAGCCTGAAATGTTTGTTGCAACTTGTACCAAGACATAAAAGGAAATTCAGGCAGATACACAAGTTGCAATAGTAAGTTTTTGAAAGAGGATTAGTAGTGAATTTAATTTAGAATGAACATTTATATATATTGTGGGGAGTTTTACTCCATTCAATTTTAACACATATGTTTTCTTCTTCTTCTTCTTCTTCTACAAGTGCGAAGAGATATCAATTCTTTGTTGATGTCGCTGAATTGTTTGCTAGGAAAATTTGTTAGATTTTTTTCGTTCTTGATCGCTATCATAGGACTGTTGATTTGTTAAGAGGGGGTGACAATTTTATTTTAAAATGCTTGAGACGCTAGACAATTTGCTCGGAAGGGATGCCAATTAAAGTTAACTAAATGAATCATAAACTCATTTTAGCTGGAAATGAAATAGTACTTACAGTTCACTGGGGCATGTTGGCTTACCAAAGTTTCATTTCATTTCCCTTCTGTGATAAAATGTGACACAGTGAGCTGATCTATTATTGATGACCTACTGTTGATGAACTTATTACATGTTTGGGATGCATGGTTCTTATTACATATGGTTCTGCTTTGTACATGTAATAAAAAACCAGAAAGGTTGTATAGTCCCATGTAGCAACATAAACAACCTTTACGTTGCTTAGTGCTTCCACTACCTTAGAATCTGATTCAGAATCTTAATTACCGTGACCCAAGAACCCATAACTGCCCCAACCCCATGTACAAACCCTTTCATCGTTCCTAACAACAGCAACATGCCAAGCCCAGCTGCAACAACTGCAGGCTGAATATTCAAGTCTAAAATTGTTCAATTAACCTCGAGACTTTTTCATCACTCCGTGTTCCATGACAAAGATTTTCACCCAATACACAATCAACAGAATACACATACTTGATGTTGTCGAAAAGAAAATGTCAAAGAAATCATTTATTGATATGGTACTCATAATATGATGCTTAATGATAAACATTCAGATACTTGTTAGAGTATTTTATCAACATGCGTATATTAATGTTAATTTGGTATAGAAAGTCACTTAGTCTCAAGAAAATGAAACACACTTTCTACAAGGTGAATTACATGCCACTAGGTTGACAAGCCAGAGCAAGAAGGTAGCAATATCCTGCTGCAATTTGCACCACTGGAATATTCTCTAATGCACCTAATAATGGACGGGGTTCCAGATTAGTTTGCTCAGCTTGATGATCAAGTTTAGTTTCATTTCCCCAAGAGAATGTATAAACCCTTCCTTCTTTTGATAATACGGCAATGAAGAAATTCCCATGTTTGTGATGAACTTATTACATGTTTTTTATGCATTTGTATGTTTGCCTATTGTTTTCTTCTAGATTTTATCATTCAAATTGGGTCTGCTTTGCACATGTTTGGGATCATTTAACTGTTGGCCTACTGTTTTCTCCCAGATTTATTTTATCATTCATATTTGCCTAATGTGACAGTCTTGGAATACATGCCCTATTGTTTTCTCCCAGATTTTATAGTTTTTGTACATGTTTGGGGATCATATTACTGTGAAGGGGTTGAGAATTGAACAATATAGTGAGCATATGAAATACATGATTCTCTAACTTATAATTTAATTTTGAATGTGCAGGAAAATACCGCTTATTGAATTTGATGAATAGAGGACAGAAGTAAACTCGATCTATTGTAGTGAACGATAAAGTGTTTTTGTACTATTATCATAAATGTTGTTTGAATACATTTGGTTTTGTGGAATGTATTACTAGTATAGATCTTTAAGCAATTGCTTTCTATATGTATGGGACATGCTTCTCAAAGTTTATTTAATTTGAAATATATAGTTTCGAATTATTTATAAGCTAATTTTGTGCTTTATATCACTTATATATATTCAATTGTGATTATTGATTATATGTAAACTAAAATTATTATTCTTAAAAATGAAAATTTGTGGCTACAAAAATTCTTTACAGCATTGCAACAATTCAAAAGTGTGGCTTATTGTTTATAAATTTTATCTTGTGCATAAGAAAAGTTACACTTTATAAGTGTTGTTGTAGGTGGGATATTAAAGGCTACACTTTTAAAGTGTATCCAATAACAATGCAAAAGGTCACACTTTTAAGTGTAGTATAATCAGATAAAAGTGTTGCTAATGAAATACTCCAAAGCGTGGCCTTTATACCTCTTTGGCCACGATTTTTAAGTGTTGTTGCTTTGGAGACACTTCAAAAGTGTGGTCTAATGTCAAAGGTTACGCTTCTTTAGACCACCCCCTAAAAAGCGTTGCTTAAAGTTAAAAAGTGTAGCCTTTTATCAAAGGACACACTTTTTGCTAGTTTAGGCTAAATTTACTGGGGTGGCCGTAGGCCTAAAATGTTGTAGTGCTTAGAGGTCAAGGATAATCACCTCTAGCCTAATCAATATCATAGTCTTTAACTTAGATTTATTTTAGGTGAGAAATCCTTATAACCTAAAATCATTCAATGTGAGAAAGCCTTTCACATTCATAACATAAGCCATTCATGTGGTAACTATCTATTCCACAACAATTACATCAATAATCAACAATAGAAAACATAAGCTTTACTCTCAAAGCACTTCATCTCATAATCATCCTATATGCCTCACTTTAAAAGCAATGTATATCACAATTCATCATATAATCTTCAATTCTAATATATCTCATCAATCCTAAATAGAGTACATCTAAACCCAAAATTTTTCCTTTCATGGCATAAAACTCATTTTCATCAATTTCAACTTTTTAGACATGGGTTAGACATGGGTATACGTAAATTCAACCTAAAAACATGTAATCCTATCCACTCAATCATAAACAATCATAATCCACTCATTTGGATCAACCTTCATCAATACCCACAACATTGGAAGAAAACACCAACTCAAATTGGAGAATTTCTACCTTTCAATTGGGGAATCTTGGGGACTCCATGTAAGAAAGGATTCCATTTATGAAAAGCCATCATACCTTGATTCCAAATTCCACGAATGCTTGAGGAATGTAGACTTGACCTTGATCCTAGCTCCAACTCTTTCAGCTTTTTCATGTTCTAGAGAGAGAAATATTTGAGAGAAGAACTTTGGGATTTCTTTTGGGTTTTGGAAATAATGACTTGAATGGGTGAGTTTTCGGGTTAAAATTACTTATATAGGGGTCCTAGGATTGGGTAAAATGACTTTGTATCAATTCACTTAAATCCATAAAAGGCCCCTTTGCCCCTAACTTACAAAGTTTGCCTCCTCACCACATGAGGCTCCACGAGTCATGGTTCCTACCATGAGCTGCGGTGTCCTCCGTGGTCTTGGAACAGTGGCTTGGAAGCCACTCCTTAAGCCTTAGGAATCTATCTCATCACCATGAACCCTCCCACGGCCTATGGTGGTCTTCGCGGGCCGTCTAGTAGCTCGTGGGGAGGTGTCTATATTGGTTCAGTTTAAAAATCTAGCTACTGCCTAGCCTTCCATGAACCATACTATGACCCGTGGCCCCCACCATAAGTCATCAAGGTGGTCGTGGGAAGGTGGGTCGTGCTTGGTCCCCTCTCAATTAGCCCTAGCTAAGACTACTCAATTTCCGAGGTGTTACATATATAAACAAAGCAAAATTGTTTCTTCCCATTTTCTGAATTTGTAAGCTTCACAACACAAGTGCTATCAAGATTTGTTTGGAGTAACACATCATTGTAATCTAGCATTGTCACGATCAAAAGTGCACTCTAGTTGTAACATGGCGTATAGAACACTAAGTGACCCTATACAAGCCACTTAGCATACATCATACAAGATAACACATACATCACATAATAGTCTGAAACAAAAAATGAAATAAAGCAATAAAGAGTCTTGGTCCTTAAAAACATGAGGACTCACAAATCTTCAAAGATCAATAGGATCAACTAGCCATGAGTGTGTGGAATTGAATCGCCAGACCCTACATTAGCGAAACAATGTAGGCAAAAGTATGCATTAGTACATGGAATTTACTAAGAATGATAGCAATGCATAAGAGTTACAAAATCACGCTAAAGGACTTTACATGACATGCAATGACCAAGATAAATCATTAAATAATATGGTAGAATACATAAGTCGTAGTCATTGTCAATACAAGCTAAACATCTTTAAAAACATTTGACGTACTTCTAGAAGTAACCTTAGTTCACTATTGTGGGAAGTTTGCCATTAACCGACATAGACCATGTGAGCTATAAAATTGAATTCGGTGTCTATCCACACCAAAAATAGATGTCCTTACTTGCCAATGTATGGACCATAAACTTGAGCTAAAGTGGATCAACTAGCTAATTTATATCTAAAACAATCCTATGATGGAACGTAGTTATGGGGCATGGGAAATCGCCACTTCTCCACTTGGTGATAGACATAAAACCCATGAAATAGTCATTAGTCATATTTTATTTATTATCCATGGAAAGGTACAATTAATCAATCAATTCAAGCTAAAGTTCATTTAGAATAACTCATAAATCTTGATTCAATGTTTAGTTGAGAAAACCTTTCAACCCGATGAATCCTTAATGTGAGAATAACCTTTCACAATCAACAACATCAATGCTTTACTCTCAAAGCAACCTTAAATCATATAAATTTTTTTGATAAAAGCATGCACATCTCTATAATTGAAGCATGGACAAGCACAATTTAAATTAAATGTCATAGATTAAGATCAAATAATGTATTAGAAGACTTAATTGATCATAATAACTCATACTTGAAAGAAATCCACATTTCTTCAACTGAAATCCTTATTTGATAGTTTGAGAATAGAATTGAAAACTTGAAATCTTTAGGGACCCAATGGAGGAAAGGTCTCCATGGGTGAATGCACATATACCTTAATACCAAAGCCCAAGAAAAAAAAAGGAGAATTTGGAAACTTGAATGGAACCCTAGCTCTTCTTATTCTTCCTTAGACTTGACAGGATTTGAGGGGAAGAACTTAGTCAACTTTTAGGAAATTATGAGAATTAGTTTAGTAAGGTTAGTTGGGGTTTAAAATATTTATATATTGTCTTTGGTAGAAGGTAAATTGACATAGTATTGGGTTAAAATAATAAGGAAAAGTCCCAAAAGCCCTGACAATAAAACTGTCAAGCCTCACCTATGATCTGTAGGTCCTACTATGGATCGTCCTGGTCATCGTTGGTAGGGTTCAGAGTCTTTGATTTGGATCACCTATCTACGGGACCCATGTACAGTTGGTACGTCTACCTATGGACCGTACATGGCAATTGTTAGTCCTAAATTGTTTACTTTAAATACCCTCTCATCCATGGATGACATCTACGATTAGTAATTACTTCTACAAACCATAGGTGGGTGTCGTAGGTCCTACATGCAACCCAAAACCTTAATTTTTTCATTCCTTTCAAATATGAGGTGTTACAATATCTCCCCATGGGAACATTCATCCTAAAATGGGACTCAAGACATCATAAGGAGGGTAGGAAGAAGATCCAATAGCCCAATATGAATGTAATCATATAAATGCACATATCTGAGGAGGAAAATTAACTCCAAGTTAATGCATATGCAAAACATAATCCCATAAGGTCTACGTGCAACTCATATTCAGATGCACATAAACATGAAGAATTCAATCAAGATAACTCATTTTCTAAAAAAATAAGTTTTTCAAGAAAATGCACAAATGAGCAAACATGAGAATAACTAAGACACATGAAACCTAAAGAGTAAACAATGACGTACTAAATCCTCAAGCTAGAGTAGTAATAGAAGGAAAGAGATGAGGATAATGGGACATGATAATGGCCTCTGACTCCCAAGTTGCATCCTCAACAAACTAAATTCTCCAAACAAATCTTTACATAAGCAACTTCTTTGAATCTCAACTTCCAAACTTGACAGTCAAAAATCTCAACCAAAACTTCTTCATAAGAGAAACTATCCTTTATAAGACGACACTCAAATGGTACTATAGATATCAGACCACTAACAAGTTTCTTCAATAAGGAGACATGGAAACCGAATGGAAAAATGTCAAGTCAGTAGGCAAATCAAGTTCATAAGTGACTTTACCAATACGCCTCAAAATCTGATATGTGCCCACTGTAACACCTCAGAAGTCAAATTTAGACTTTGCAGCAGAAAACAACAGAAAAAGGTGAACCACTGAGGGGTTCACGAGCCGTGATTAGGACTACAGTCTGTCACTCTCAACGTGTTTCACACCCACCCAGAAGTGGTGGACCACGAGACCTTCACAGGTCATGGACCACCACACGGACTGTAGTGGCCAGGCAGAACCTAGCCCAGCTCAGGCTTTAGACCACGGAACCTACCACGGGCCATGGTCCCTTTGACGGGCAATGGATGTTTTCATTACCCAGAAACATTAGACCCCCTTGCCCTCGTGAAGAACCACGGAGGTCTTCACGGTCCGTGGTCCTTCACACGAACAAAGTCGAGGCTTACCAGACCTAAATTCAGGACAGGGCCATGACAACGACCCAATCAGCGGGCCGTGGTCCTAGTGATGGTCCTTCACTGGCGTTGTGGTCTGCCTCTGTGAGATTTTAAGTGAGGTCATTTTGATCTTTACCCCTATGTGTTAAACCTTTAAACTACATCGTTTCAGACCTAAAAAACGTCATTTAACTCAGTTTGAGCCTAATAACCTAGTTAGAAAATAACCAAAACCTTTATTCACTAGAACTTACAGAGAAAAAGAGGAGTAAGAGTCGACCAACCCCTCGAGAACACGTAACAGGTTTTCTTTAGTTCCAACCTTGAAATCGAAGGATTTCTCTGTAGATTTCATCACAAGGTATGTGGGATTTCACTAGTGGGTTCCTTTCATCCACTAAGTCCCTGGAGTTCATCCACTAAGTCCCTGGAGTTCATCCACTAAGTCCGTAGAGTTTAGTCAGATTCTTGATTCTGTGTATTATGTTTAAACCTAGGGTTTCTAAGACCTTGGAGAATTGTTGTAATTTAGTTGTTATAGTGTTCTTAATCAGACTATCAAATTTTCGTGAAATTGTTGCTTAGCTCTTTGTAAGAAATTCAGAACCCTAGTTGTGTAGATTCTATTAGTTCAGGAATTACACTTTCTAAGTCAGCTAAACAAATAAACATGCTCCAGGTTTTGAATGTTACATTGTTAGTTCCTATATGTTGCATTCTAAGATTTGCATGTCAGAACATTGAGCTATCTAGTATAACAATTATGTTATGTCTTATACAATTCTAGTTTTGAGTAGACTTAACACCCTCATAGTCCTAGAACTATGTGCCCCCATTGGTCTATAAGTCCTCTTTATTGGGCATCAGATTTAGTGATCATGCCAGTTATGCCTTTATACCCCTGGCCAGGTATATTGGGTCCTGTCAATAGGGCATATATATCAGACTCTGCATTTATCTCACATGGTTTTATGTCGGTTAAAAGTAGCTCCCATAGTCAAACTCTAGTGCATTTGACCAGGTTTTCAGTTATACTTCAGTATTAAGTCTTAGCATGTTAAATTCATGTTTAGTACTTGGTCATTCCATTTCTCTTAGTTTTCAATTATATTTCAGTATCTATGTTTATGTACAAATTATGTCATTGCTCAGTTATGTTCGTTTAGCTTTTTTACATTGTTCAATTATTATCTATATCATGCGTGATCAGGACATTCCAAATACTAATGCATACTCTGCAATACATCCTTTCATGATGTAGGTCACGTGTTCAGCATCCAGATGATGTATAGATCTGTATTCAGCAGCTTCATTAGTGAGTCCTCACTCTTCGAGGACAATAAATATGTCTTTCATATTTAGTCTTTTATCTCAGTGTTAAGTTTTGCTAGAGTTAGCTGGGGCATGTCCCAACAACTTTTGTCAGTAGAGTCTTTTCAGACATAGTATTACATTCATCTTTAGATTTGAGTAAATGTTCATTGAACTCTTAGTAGTTTTATACATATTGAGATCAGTATTGGGTATTCCCCATCTTTTAGTTATCTATTTTTTTAGCTTTCGCATAGTATTTCTTATTTAGTTATTATTAGTATGCTTGATATATGCCAGACATAGGGTTATCTTAGGGTCTCTCATGATCCTAGGTCCCGTGTTACATCAAGGGGTATCCTCGGGGTGTGACAAACTTGGTGTCAGAGCATTAGGTTCAAGAGTCCTAGGTTGTCTAAAATCCGCACTAAGTAGCATCATTTTCATGGGTGTGAAGTGCACCACACCTAATGAGATGGAGGATATGAAGTGTTTTAAGAAAAACTTCACATTTTTGTTATTCTTATAGCGCGTGGGTATGATCTTTCTTCTAATTCATCATTATGCGTTTCAGATCATGCCTCCTTGTAAAACTTACACAAGGAATGCTAATGCACACAATGCTAATGTAGTTCCTCCGGTCCTAGGTAATGATGTCACTAACGCAAAATTTTGGAATGTGATTCAACTTTTGGCTCAGAGTATGGTGAATCAGAATAATCAACAAGCCCCAGTTCCTACTATAGTTAATATTGGATCAGCTACAACTAAGGTTTGAGATTTTATTCGGATGAATCTGACTGAGTTTCAAAGGTCACAAGTTGGTGAGGACCGACAGAATTTCATTGATGATGTTAAGAAAATATTTTGATTGATGCAAGTAACTAGTAATGATAGGGTAGAGTTGGCATCCTAGTAACTTAAGAATGTAGCTAACATTTGGTTCACTTAGTGGAAAGAATACAGGGGTACTGATGTAGCCCCCGTGACTTGGGAGTGTTTTACTGGAACTTTTCTGCACAGTTTCTTCCCGAGGAAGTCGAGAGAGGCTAAATCTAAGGAATTCATGAATTCGAGACAAGGTATGATGTCAGTCCAAGAATTGTCCTAGACCTCTAACTTCTTCCAATATTAGTAGCTTTTTGGGTTTCACCGATTACTATAGGAGGTTTGTTGAGGGGTTTTCCACCATTGCTTCTCCATTGACGACTTTGACTCAAAAGAAAGCTAAGTTTGAGCGGTCGGAGGCTTGTCAGAAAAGCTTTCAAGAGTTGAAATATAGACTTACTTCCGCTTCGATGCTGACCTTACCGAAGGTTACCGATGGTTTAATGGTGTATTGTGATACCTCTAGAGTGGGGTTGGGATGTTTGCTCATGCAAAATAGTAAAGTGATTGCCTATGCTTCAAGGCAACTTAAAGTACATGATAAGAATTATCCGACCCATGATCTTGAATTAGCGACGGTTGTATTTACCTTGAAAATATGGAGAAATTACTTGTATGGGGTCCATGTGGACGTTTTCACGGATCACAAAATTCAACAATATGTGTTTAGTCAAAAGGACTTGAAACTTCGACAAAGAAGGTGGTAGAGCTCAATATGTGTTTAGTCAAAAAGACTTGAATCTTCGACAAGAAAGGTGGTAAGAGCTCTTGAAAGATTATGATATGAGTGCCCTTTACCACCCCGGCAAAGCTAATGTGGTGGCGGATGCACTTAGTCAACTGTCCATGGGTAGTGTGGCTCATGTAGAGGATGAAAAGAAAGAATTGGTTCATGAGGTGCATAGATTGGCCCGACTAGGTGTCAAACTAGTGGATTCCACCAAGGGTTGTGTCATGATCCATAATGGTTCGGTATCGTCATTTGTGATAGATGTTAAGTCTAAGCAAGAACTTTATCCCTTATTAGTTGATTTGAAATTCGTCGGTACTAAAAAAGTTTGTAGAGGCTGTCTCCCAAGGGGGAAATGGGGTGCTTTGGTACCAAGGTTGTTTATGTGTTCCGGATGTTGATGGTTTAAGGGAGAAAGATTCCGAAGAAGCTCATATCTCTCTGTATTTTATTCATCCCAAAGCCACCAAGATGTACTGTGATCTATGAGAAGTTTATTGGTGGAATGATATGAAGAGAGATATTGCGGTATTGTAGCCAAATGTCCCAATTGTCAACAAGTTAAGGTCAAGCATCAAAGTCCAGGAGGCTTATTACAAGATATACCAATTCCCACTTGGAAGTGGGAAGAGGTGAATATTGATTTTATTGTGGGTTTGCTTCGCACTCGAAGGCAACATGGTTCTATTTGGGTCATTATATATAGGATGAAAAAATCAGCCCACTTCATTCCCGTCAAGGTTTCTCATTCGGTGGAAGACTATACCAAGTTGTATATAAATGAGATTGTTAAGGTGCATGGGATTCCTTTATCTATTATTTTGGATCGAGGTACTCAATTTACTTCACACTTGTGGAAGTCATTCCAAAAAGGGCTTGGTACTAAGGTTAAACTTAGCACGACTTATTATCCCCAAACCGATGGGAAAGCGGAGCGTACCATCCAAACATTTAATATATGTTGAGGGCATGTGTTATATATTTCAAGGGTAATTGGGATGACCATTTTCCTTTAATAGAGTTTGCCTACAATAATAGCTATAACTCTAGTATCGGTATGGCTCCATTTGAAGCCTTGTATGGTAGGAAATGTAGGTCTCCGGTTGGTTGGTTTGAGGTAGGTGAAATTGCTCTTATTGGTCCCAAATCGGCTTATGAAGCTATTGAGAAAGTTCGGCTCATTACAGAGAGGTTGTGAACGGATCAAAGTAAAAAAAATAATTATGCCAACGTGAAAATATGGGATCTAGAATTTGAAGTTAATGATTGGGTTTATTTGAAAATTTTACCCATGAAGGGTGTGATGAGGGTTGGCAAGAAAGGGAAACTTAGTCCTGGGTATGTAGGCCCATATCATTTTTTGCAACATATTTGGAAGGTTGCTGATGAGTCCACAAATTGGACTCATTTAGAGCTATATTTAAATAGGAATTGTGTCCTCAAATGCTTATTTTATCTCAATATCTGATGAAAACCTTTAAGTTTCAGGTATTTGAAGTTTGAAGGAAAGCATGGACGTTATTCGTAAAAAGGAACGAAAAGGCTGAAAAGAACAAGTAAATGAAGGCCTGAGGATCGCCGAAAGGTCTCACTTCGCCTTTTGTTCCAGTGTGCTGAGCCCTGAAGGAAAGGATCAAGTCGGCGGAAAAAGGGAGCAGTCGGCGCATCACCGAGGAGTTCCGTGAAGTAGTACTATGTGACCCAATGACCCAAAGCACGATGATGCCGAAGGATGATGCAAGATGGCTATGAACTATACCAAAAGGAGAATCGCCGAGTGTATCAGCGATTCTGACTAATGTCACCGAGTGATTAGCCACAACACATATTTTTTAAAACTATAATTACTCGTTCAGAGTTAGAGTTTTAAAGAAGAGTTTTAGCATTACATTTTCAGTATCAATTTTAGACAATATAATTTTAGTACTTTTTACTCTCAAGTTTGGAGAGGTTTTTTGGAAGACTTGAAGAAAGGAGTTCATCTTCCCCAAGTTGAAAGTGGGTCTTCTACATTCTTCTTCCCTTGCTTAAATTAAGGTTTAATTTCTTATACCCATTTGATTTCACTATCATATTAGGTGTATTTTATTATTCCTTGATGTGTGGCTAAAAACCCCCATTCTTGGGGTGTGATTTAGCAAATATGTGTTGATATTATTGTTGGGTCTTGCTTGCTGATAGGTTAGATATATTTTAATGGTGATTTCACCTAGTGGTTGTGGTTTAATTTAATGGGTTTGTAGTTGAAAATACAAAGCCACCCATGTGTTTTCCGCTTGCCAGAGAGGGAGGTCGCGAAACCAAGACCACTAGACTGATGGCCTAAGGAGTGGGTCGACATGAGGTTCAGCCCAAGAGGGTGAGCCCTAGTCCCATATCCTAACACTCAGCTCGAGAGAGTGAGTGGGGTAAGGCGTAGGATGGTATTCATGTGGCAAATGGGTGTCCGAGAGGAACGTATTTGAAACGGGGTAAGTTGCTCGAGAGGGAACTTATTTCCATCTAAAGCTTAGCCTAGTCACTATTATCTTGCAAATTTCCTATCGAAAGCATGTACCCAACTATTTATCTCAACTTGTATTGCGGTCACAC
>JAJOOS010023232.1:0-13289 GCA_029582725.1 Solanum chiquidenum
TGATAAAATATCTATTACCTCCACGAGTTAAAATTCCACCAAGTTCACAAATATCAGTATGAACTAATTCTAACAAATCAGTTTTTCTTTCAACTTGAAAATGAGGCCTTTTAGCGATTTTGGCTTTACTACAAGCCTCACACTTTTCAAAATTCTTTTTAACCATTGGAATTAATCATAAACTACTCATGATTCCAACATAACGGTCATTAATATGACACAAACGAGCATGTCAAAAATTGGTAGAAGAAAGCATGTAAACAGAAGTAGAAGCTTTATTCATTTCAACATTCAGTTTGAACATCCCATCACATGCATACCCCTTTCCCACAAAAATACCCTTCTTCACTATTACATATCGATCAGATTCAATAATCTGTTTAAAGTCTGCTTTATTAAGAAGAAAACTAGACATCAAATTTTTCCTCATAGAAGGAGTATAAAGTACATCTTTCAAAGTTAATACCCTTCCAAAAGTAAAACATAATTTTACATCTCCCGTTCCAAGCACTTGAGTTGTGTGAGAATCACCAAGCATGATGGTTTTGGGCTCCTCAAAATGAGTATATTTTTCAAACCAGTCTTTGTCATAACAGACATGACGGTTTGCACCAGAATCATCCCACCATCCATCAACACTCTCAACCATGTTTATGTCGGTAATTACCGCCACAAAAGGTTCTTCGGTAACGTTTGTCTGAGGGTTAGGACCACGTTTTCAGAATCTGCAAAATCGAGCAATAAGCCCACTCTTGTCACAAACAAAGCACGGTCCCTTATCTTGAACTTGTTGATTTTGTGCTTGGTTTTCACCATTATTTTTCTTGGGAGGTCTACCATTATTTTTCTTGAACTTTTTCTTCTTAGGCTTCAAAGAAGTATTTTTGTGAGTTTCAGGAGTAGCATTATTTGAAGTAATTAAATTTACCTTCGTTGTGATGTTGTTCTCTTCTATTTGTAAAAGTGCATTTTGGCCTCTTGCCTCTTCTTCCATGTGGATTTTCATTATCAAGGTTTCAAGGGAGGTTTTCTTTTGTTTGTGGCGCATAGTTTTTTGAAATTCCTTCCAAGAAGGTGGAAGTTTATCCACTATGCCACAAACAATAGGGTTATCTCCAATTTTAACCTCCTCGGATCTAAGCTCTCCAACAATCATTATAAAGTCTTGAGCTTGGTCTACCACTGATTTATTGTCCACCATTTGGAAACGAAAAAATCTACTAGCCGCATATTTTTTCGCTCCCGCCTCTTCGGTATCATACTTACTCTGCAATGCTTTCCAAATTTTATTTGCACTAGAGTAAGTTCTATCATAATAATCATAAAAATTATCAGATAGACAATTAAGAAGATGATACCGACACTTATAGGAATCACCATCGTACTTTTCCACTTTCTCATGATGAGAAATAAGTTCATCATCATCCATGGAAGTATCATCAACTTTATTAGGATTCTTCTCAGTTAACACATAAGAAACATTGAGAAGACTTAAGTAGAAAAGTACTTTACCCTTCCATCTTTTGAAATGGTTACCATTGAACCGAAATGGCTTGTTCAGGTCTCCCATCTTGACATCCGCGGTTTTTTCAATTGTAGCCATTAGTGAATCTCCTTAAAATTGTTAGTGAAAAACTTACAAGATAACAAAAATGCCTAACAAAAAATACAAGATTACAATTGAAAATAAAAATGAAGAAATAAATCTCTTCAGGCTTAGGCGCGGATATCTCGCTCTCTTTAAGGAGATTCAAGCCCACTGCAGCAAATATTTTTCACTGGTCCAGCAATAGTCCTCTTGACTTGTCCCCTCCAGGATACAACAGCCTTCACAAAGTATAACTCAACAACTCTGGACAAGAGTTGAGCCCAAAGCTCCACATAAAAGAACACCTCCCTTCAACTAATAAGAACTCTCTTTTTGACAAACTCTATGAACTCTATATTTTCCTTGTGTGTTTTGTGTGTTACAAACCAAATGAAGTCCACCACTATTTATATTAGAAGAAGTCTTCCTAGTAATGAATAGGAAGATAATGGTTACATAGGTTACAAGGTATAATGAAGGATAATGAGTGAAATAATGTATGAAAGGTTACAAAAGTTTTAATGGACAATGTAACTTTTCTTGGCTAACCGTTGGTTTGTTGACAAGCTGCAACAGTAACAAATATTGTAACTCCAAAATGGAGTAATGCAGCAATCAATATTGCCATTAACATTCTGCAGCCCACGAGGAGTCAACCAAACGGCAGTATCAATGACTATGTGGCAATGTAAGAAATGTAAATTCTTAAAATATTAAAATGCCACACTAACATTAATTAATACCCCTATTAAACAAGCTGGAATATTTTACAATGACGTTAAATTTCCAGTAACAATAAAAAGTACTCATATAAGGTTAAACTACAAAATTAAAGCTCGATTAGATTCGAATAAAGTACTATAAAAAGTTCGATTGAGCTTAGCTCGCTCCATTTGGTGCCCAAGCCTACTATAACAAAGCTCGATGTAGTATTAGTGAATGTCAATACTGTATTATAATTTTCTGGTTATTCAATAACATCTTAGTTTCATATAAGAGAAATATGTCATGTTATAACTAAGTAATATCATCTTAATAGGAGTCCGAAGCCAAAAAGGGTAAATTTTTTCATCCAAAAAACATAAATAGCATATCAATTTTTTTTTTAACCAAAAGGAAAAAATCGCTCCCTCAGGAGCGATATCCTTCGGAGAAAATTAACTCTGTCAGTCAGAGGCGTATCCAGAATTTCGGTTAGATGGGTGCACGATTACGAAAAAATATATCTTAAATATAAATTTGATCGATTTGACTTTTTGGTTCTTAATATGAACCACTAAATTTTAAAACTTATAGGTCCAAAATATATAATACTACTAGTTTTAAATTTTAATATACACATTTGATTTAATTATATAAAAAATTTACAATGCTAAATTTTTTAGGAATTTTCAATGTAACACACTGGAAAATTTTGAAAGATTAAAGGGGAATAAAAAGCAAAATTAGTTGAAACGTCAAAAGTGTAACTGATAACCCACTTGGAGAGGTGTTACATAAAAAGACAAGATAGATATAAGATTTAAATGTCTATCCCCACTTAGATAGGTGCACCCAATCATCATCGTATTATTATGTGTTACTTTGAACATGGGTTCACACATCTATATTTTAATAGTTTTTTAAAAATATGACACTACTATATATGATCTAGAGAGGGGAGCATGGGTTCACGTGAACCCACAACACCCCCTCTAGATACGCCTCTGCGTCTACTTCGTTACGTTAAAAAACTTTTTTTTCATAAAATCGCTGTCACAGCAGCAAATTTGTCAAAAATAAAATAAAAAATCGCTGCATCGGTAGCGATTTTATCGATTTTAAAAAAAAAAAAGTAAATCGCTGTTCGACAGCGTTTTTTCTTTTTGTTTTTTTACATAAAAAAATTAAAGTTGCTGCAATTGCAGCGATTTTCTTTAAAATTTATATATTTTTTAAATAGCTGCTGAGCAGCGTTTTATTCCAAAAAAAAAAATTCCAAAGCATTTCGCCTTTGAACTTTTTTTTAAAAGAAGTTTTGGAAAAAAATTAGTTATAATTTTTTAATTTTAATTTTTTTTTTGACAAAATCACTGTCAGTGCTGCGATAAACTTGACAAATTCGTTGCAGCGATTTTAAGAGAAAAACAATAAAAAGAAATTGATAAAATTGATGTTGGGGCAGTGATTTTTGTTTATTTTAACAGAGTAGACGGAGTTAATTTTCTCCGAAGGATATCGCTCCCTCAAGAGCGATTTTACCCTTTTGGTTAAAAAAATATTAATGTGTCCTTTTGGAATTTTGACAATACTAGTATATACGAGTATGAATGAGTCCGGAGTCAAAAGGGCAAAAAAAATTGTCAAAAATTCCAAAAAGGCACATTAATATTTTTTAAACCAAAAGGGCAAAATTTTCTTCTGACAAAATTAACGCCGTTACTCCATCAAAAACATAAAAATCGTTGCCGGATTTTGTCCAAAAAATTTTTTTCTTTAGAATCGCTGTTGTGGCAGCGATATTGTCAAAAATTTTGAGAAAATAAAGGAGTTTTCCCGCCTAACCGAAAAACCTCGTAAACAACTAAACAACACAACCTACAGAGCTCAAATTACTGCAACTCTAATGGTGGAATCTGAGAGAGCGAATTATAGGAGGGATCCAATCATTCCTCTGTATTTAGTGTTGTTCACCGAAGAACCAGGTTCATCTTTGTCAAGCTTGGTTGTCGTTCCAATAGGGGTATCATTTGTCTAAGCTTCATTCATCTAGTATCGTTTAATTAGTGGTTTATATTTTTGAGTTAATTAGTTAATAAGTAAGTTAATTTTCTTATTTTGTTAACTTTAAGAAGCTCATTAATTAATCAATATTTAAATTTTAGCCAAATTCATTAATTAAACTCAATTTAGCTAAATTCTTAAATTGAACGGGCTATAATTACAATCCATATAGTCATTTCCTAATTGCAAATCTAATCAAATTTACTCCAAAAATTAGACCCATTTTCAGCCTAGATAGATTGAAACCGATTTTGGGCCAATTCAATCGACCCAATTCCCAAGTTCAAAAAATCTTCAAGTTGGAAATTATACACCAATCCAGATTATTCTATGTCTCCAATAGAAATTAATTAGAATAACCCAATTAAAAAATAATAATTCTAAGCCGTTAAACCAATAACCCAATACCAATAGCATCTTTTTAGTTCGGGTTGATGTTTTAGGTTAGATTTTGAACAGCCATGCATCCATGTCTAAATTGCGAACAGGCAATGTTAACCATGTATCAATTTTAGGGAAAATTGTCGGCAAAATATTTCAACTTTGGCCGAAATTATTGTTACGATACCAAACTTTATGGAGGACCTTTTACCTCTGCACTATTAAATAATGTATTTTAAAGATATATATGTGCCCACGTGGACACATTACTATTTAAAATGATGTAATATTTATGATGTCCACGTAGGCATATATATACCTTTAAAATACACTACTCCCTCCGTTTCACAAAGAATGATCTAGTTTGATTTGACACGGAGTTTAAGAAAATAAAGAAGACTTTTGAATCTTGTAGTCATAAATTAAAGTTATGTCAAATATACAAAGTTGTTATTTAATCTTGTGGTCTTAAACATGCCACCTTGAAAGTTGAAATTAAAATGTTACAAAAAAAAGAAGAGGTCATTCTTTTTTAAACAAACTAAAAAGGAAAGGAGGTCATTCTTTTTGAAACGGAGGGAGTATTAAATAGTACAGGGGGTAAAATGTCATTTCCAAAGTTTGATATCGTAACAGCAATTTCGGCCAAAATTAAAGTATTTTTCAGATCATTTTCCCTCAATTTTACATTCCTCAAGTATTTTGGCATGAGATCTATCTTGAATTTCCTTGAAAGAAATGTGAAATATTGTACCTATGATTACCATTCAATGATGTTGATACCAATACCACAAACAAATGCTTGACCAAGATTTTCCATACTGGTACAATCGATGGAAAATTTTGATGTCAATCACAACTATTGCAGATACAGCACAAGTGATCATTAGCAACACCGACAAGATAAAACATCGGAGCATGTATAGGGTCTCAACTTCTCTTCAAGTTCTAGTGCTGTTGGCAGTGGTTCCATCCTGTACATGCTGCTCCGGGCACAGCAGAACTCGTACGAATTTCTGCATGCTCCTTTACTAAACGGAAAAACTCCTTCCGGAATGTTCCTGCAAATCAGCGCAAGTGTCAGCTCACGCTTTAATACAAGAAAATCCTGATGTTAAGCCAATATATGCTGCTATCATATTATGAAAGCACCACCTCAAAGCAATCATGAGATACATACATGCTACATTACAACAATATAACATGATACTAGAAATCGAGAAACGACCAACCAACCTCATATAGGGGATGCGTCGTTTTCTAAGAACCTCATAAGTGATCTGATTTGTCAAAATAAGATAGCTGTCAAAGAAACATGTAAAATTTCAGTTATTATTCCTGAAGTGGCATTTTAGAAATGTATTGAAGAGCAAACTTCACATGTCCGGTGAATGATATTGAAAAGAGCAAAGGACACTCCTTGTCAATTTTCACAGTGGCTGTTGAAATTTTATGTTCCTACAGTGCAAGATTGACTAAAAGTTAATTGATAAGACTAATGAAGAACTTCTGATGTTTTCTCATCTTGCTGGACCAGCAACTTAGTCCACCGCTAACCAAGCTAGAATGGATAGAGCAGCCTCTTCACTCGTGAATCCAGCCAACATGTCAAAGATTAGCCCAAAGTTTGTCCTCGCTTAGTCAGAATGTGTTGTGACCTATCTCACAAGATCAAATTGATGTGATATTGAGTCTATTTCTCTCATCTTTACATGACAGATTCATTAAATTGTGACAATCTATCCCTTGTCCATGAATTCCTAATCACCCACAGAAATAGATTGTTTCTAGAAGCCCACATAACCCAGGCAACATATCCAGGAACCGACACACCTGACATTTAAGAACTTAAACTTTAACAGATTTCAAGGAAAACCTAAACTACCAAATACCACTAAGTAACAAGAGTTAACAAACCAGAGATGAGAAATCTTACCTGTGGAATATGAAGAGGAGAATAAGAAAGAAGAGGCAAATGGACAAAACAGCTAACAGCAAGAAAACAATTGCATATGACCACCTGCAACAAAGCCAAAGTCACATTTGACATCTTTAGTTTTCTGGATTGCAGGACTGTCAAGAGAAGCCTGAGCTTTTATGCTAATTGCATCACATATATATATATACAGAAGTTAAACCAATCATCATGTCAGCACTGCCTTGTCACATCAGCTTAAGTGTTGTCCTCATGATGTAGCCTCTTCTTTTACTACTGTTACCACAGTTAATCACTTAAAAATTGGTTGTAGCAACCTTACGCAATCAAAGTAATGTCATATTCATCTTAGACTCAAGGAACCTAAATAAGAACCACTGCTCATAGATTAACTCAGTCTAGCTATATTATCATTCTTTTTCCAATATCCCAACTTATAGAGTAAACAAATGCAGTGCACATACGCAAAACAAATTTTATCTCCCATCCTATCAGTCTAATTTCCTTTATCCTACTCAAATGTGACTTCAAGACAGTTCACTGAAAATGAAATTTCATCTGGATAAAAAAGTTTCAGGACATCCGACATCGGGATTAAGGTCAGGATTGCTTAGACAGATCTGCACTGTCGTTTTATAACAACTATAAAATTATACTTCCCATGTCTATTCAAACTAAGTTTTCTATGTTTTCTCTTCAAATTGTTCAGTCAGGGTTAACCTTCTGTGACATGTGAAGAAGACAATGCCAACAGTAATTAAAGGGTAAGGGCATCACCTTTTTTCCAAGCTTCTTACATCTACAAAGAGGGACAGACATTTCATGCAACGACAGATTCAAATCCACTCATCTGTGTTCCATCCAACAAAATTTGGAACTTCCTTTAAAGTAACAACAAGTGCAAGAATCCGCTTTTCACTAAGTTGAATCTTAAATGCAGAAAAAGATGAAAAGAGTACTGAATACACTTGTCAACTTATAGCTTATCCTGGAGGTGATGAATATTTCCCCAGATGATCGAAGCGGAATTACTGAGCGCTTTTTATGTATTTTCTCGGTTCAGAGGAAAATCCAAGCCAGATATTTTGATCTGTATTAAAAAAAGAATTAAAAAAAAAAACAAAAAAACTTATAGCTTATCCTAATGCAAATGAAACCAACTATCAAAATCAATCAACTATACCTCAATCTCAAAAACATTTGGGTCCGCTAATGTCTATAGGATTCATGATACTATTGACTATTTTTATGCTGACCGACACCTACTGAAACCTCCTTCTTTTATCAGGATTAGACCAACTATGCAAAGGGCACATGGGTGAAGTTGAACTGAAAACTAACAAACTTCCATTGGAAGTTCAAGAAGCATAAACCATAGAATTTTCACAGATTCAATTTAAGTTGGACAGCAATGCAGATTATCCTTCTCTAGTAGCTCCACCTAAAGCTCCATCCATATTTTCTTTTTGAATGGAAGGAGTATATAGTAGAATATAAAAGGAAGACATATTTCAGTGACGAGATCCGAAACTCCCATCTTCTTTTATGCCAGGACGCTTTTGAAAAAAGAAATCCTCAAAAGATAAAGCACTGACAGACAGCTACATACCATGGCTTTGATACGTGAGATATCAAGTATTGAATATATAAAGTGCCAGTCCAAAGAGAAAAGGCTGTTTCCGAGCAAAGATACCACCTGTTATACTAGGCAAGGTAAATAACTATAGCAAAGATCAATAACTTAAACCTTGAGAAACAAAGATAAACAGGAATTTCCTATAGAATAAAAGCACAATGTGTACATGCAATATAAACAGACACAAGTGTACATGCAAAATAGATGGTCCTTAATATTTGTCATTTCACAAAATCAATGCATAAATGACATTATTCTTCCTATTTTACCCTTGAGAGTTATTAGCCTTGAAAGTATGAATTTGACCAACAATAGGAAAACTAAATGATTAATTCATGTTCATTGGTCAATTTAATTAATCAAAATAAATTAATTTATGTTCATTTATTAAAAACTTGACTTCAAGAGAATACTAAATAAGGATACAATGGTAAACTTACATAGTTTCTTAAGGGACGTAAAATCTAAAATGGTGACTTATAAATAGGAATGGAGGGAGTAAGAAAAAAATATGAGTTTTGACATGTAAACTAATGGCCATAGCCAGTTGAAAGCTCAGAAATCAAGTGTACTTGCATGTTATAGACACAGTCACATATAAGCCTATTGCTTTGGCAAATTAGATAACAATGAATTAGACATTTTACAGAACGTCTTCCAAGAAGCTGACAAGCCCAACCATCAATGTCTCCAAGTCTTGCTGCACTCTATAAAATGCCCAATATATTCTTACAGGTGTTTCAAACTTACCGAACTCTGACCAATTTTTGACTAATCCAACTTGACCAACTTGCCATGGACAATACCACTTTTTCAAAGGAAAAAATAATCTTAAAATACATTTTAAATTGTCAACTAAATCATAAGGACACAGGATAACCTTGTGTTCCCATTTAATGACAACAATTGGGAAAAAGGAATAAAGTTAAAAGAGAGGGATGCTGACAAATATATGTACATATGTATGCATTGTTTTCCAGAAACAAGGATTGCATCTAAAACATAAATCTTTAAGCTTAAATGTATTTATGTTAAATCCGTTGGTCACACGCCCAAATGAAGGAGGAGGGTTGCTTCAGATTATTCGCCTGCGTAAAACTACCTAAGTTTTGATGAAAAATCAAAATAAAATATTTAAATTGGACAAGTGCTACCAGAGGTATGCCATAAGAGGATATCTATCAAAGTGAAACATAACTTCTATAAAGTGATTGTAAGACCAACAATGTCTTTTTGGAGTGAATATTGAGCCTCTGAGGTCTGGCATATCCACAAGTGTCGGGAAAATGCGGATGTTAAGATGAATGTGCGACCAGAAAAAAGACTGTATAATATTAAAAATAATCACATTGGCAGGAGGTGCAAGTTGTACATGTAGATGATAAAAAAAAGAGTTCACTTGTGACAGTTTAGTTATGTCTTATCTCAACCTCCGAACACCAGTCCATATGTGCGAAACAATGGTATTTGTTATAGAATGTACGTAGACATATTTTCCTATAGAATACATAGCACAATCTCAACACAATCATAGATAGAGATATTTAGGGATTTTCTGATTTTGTTTTCCTTAGATAGATTATATGTTTTCCTTAGATAGATTATTTGTACACCTACAAATAGCTCTCCTTTTTGGATTAATAAAATATAGAAGATTGCTCCATTCTCTCTTTATTTGTCATGGTATCAGAGCAGAGTTTCTTTCTGTTTCTTTTTGTCTTTTCGAATCACTGGTGCCGGCCAACTCAGAAAATTATCCGTAAGTGACTTGGTTGGTCACGTCTGCTACCGGGAGGTACTTGGAACTTGATATTCCAATCTCACAGCCAACCTAGGGAGGTCCACCTCACCCGATCTGTAAGAACCAGAATCCGGTGGCTGGCAGGGAAGAGTGTGAGGCTCAAGCTCCGGCGAACTATTTCAGGCAGCTTCTGCATACGAGGCACGTGGGGGCGTGTGTAAAATCTGAATCAGATCAGATTTTTATTTCCACTATCATCTCAATATTTCCGGTCAGATTTTGTGGTCTTTTGTTCAACAAACCTCAGTTGGGTTGATTTCCAAGCATTCCAGGTTCCTTAAACTTTGTTTTCCTTGGGTAAAATCGATTGACATGTATTTGCTGATTTTGGTGTTAGATTACTGCTAAAATTTTGGTCGAATTTTCCTCTCTGGTTTGATTGATTGTTTACTCTAAGTGAAGAATTAGTTTGATTGGATCAACCAAGCTCTATTAACTCTTGAACATTTGGAAATCTGTTGAGATATTTCTACTTCGTGGAATTTTGTTGGTTTCACCTCTCAATTTATGTTTGTTATATTGAGTATTTAATTGGAACAATGACTGATCATAATCTGGTAACTCAAAGGTCTGAAGTTCTTGGTGCTTCTAATCCATCATCTGACAAAATGAATTTGGTTTCGATCGAGGAGTTTGCTAATTTCTCTCGATATCAAAAATCCACTTCAGCTACTGCTTTTGCTAAGTCCGATAAAGTATGTCTTGTTACCGCTTCAAATAAATGGGTCATTGATTCAGGTGCTACAAATCACATGACAGGTAATCCTAATATCTTTTAAAGCTTTGAACTACACAAAGCACCATCTCCCGTTACTATAGCCGACGGATCAACTTGTAACAGTGTTGGATCTGGATCTGGAACTGTTAAGCCAACCTCCTCTATTACCTTGTCATCTGTGTTAAGTCTACCAAAATTGGCTTTCAATTTGATATCTGTCAGTAAATTTACCAGAGACCTTAATTGTTATATCTCATTCTTTTCCGATCATTGTTTGTTTCGTGATCTTACAACGAATCAGGTAATTGGAAAAGGACATTTATATGATGATCTCTACATCCTCGATGAATGGGAGTCTCGATCTATTGCCTACTCCAGTGTTGTATCTCCATTTGAAGCACATTGTCGATTGGGACATCCTTCTCTACCTCTGTTGAAGAAGCTTTGTCCACAATTTCAAAATATTTCTTCCTTGGACCGTGAGTCATGTCGATTTGCAAAACACCATCGTATCTCGTTTGGTCCAAGCATTAATAATCGAGTTGCGTCAGCTTTTGAGTTAGTTCATTCTGATGTCTGGGGACCATATCCAGTTGTTTCTAAAACAGGGCGTAAATATTTTGTCACTTTTGTAGATGATTTTTCTCGAATGCCTTGGATTTACTTTATGAAGAATCGATCTGAAGTGTTTACCCATTTTCCTGCCTTTTGTGCTGAAATCAAAACTCAGTTCAATGCCTCAATCTGTATTCTAAGGAGCGATAATGCTAAAGAATATATGTCAAAAGTATTTAGATCATACATGAGACAACACAGTATTCTCCATCAGTCTTCATGTGTTGATACACCCTCTCAAAATGGAGTTGCTGAGAGGAAGAATAGGCATCTACTTGAGACAGCTCGGGCGCTTTTGTTCCAAATGAAAGTTCCTAAACAATTTTGGGCTGATGCGGTTTCTACTGCTTGTTTTTTGATAAATCGCATGCCATCAACTGTGCTTGCTGGTAATGTGCCTTATAATGTTCTTTTTCCAAATAAGTCACTATTTTCAGTGGAACCTAAGGTATTTGGAAGCACATGTTATGTTCGAGACGTTCGACCATCTGTTACAAAGTTGGACCCCAAGGCATTGAAGTGTGTTTTCTTGGGTTATTCTCGCCTTCAAAAGGGATATCGGTGTTATTCTACTGAGCTTGGTAGATATTTGGTGTCAACTGATGTGGTATTTTCTGAGACTACACCATTCTTCTATGCACCTCCCAATTCTACAAGTCAGGGGGAGGAAGAAGAGTGGTTAGTCTACCAGGTTACTCGTGTTGTGACAGAAAAGTCAGAAGATGTTGTTCTTCCCTATCCTAGTCCTTCTGTTGAGCACCAATCCATTATTGTGCCATCAACATCTATTGTATCTGCGCTAGCAAGACCGCTAATTTTTTAAGTTTACTCGAGGAGGCGGGAAATCGATGATACAATTCCTTTATCATCAGATGTTACTCCGCTTGATCCTCCAGAAAATCTTGACCTCCCTATTGCTCTTCGAAAAGGTACACATCAGTGTAAATCCACATATTCCATTGCTAACTTTGTCTCTTATGACCACTTATCAGTTGCATCTAGTTGTATGATTGCCTCTCTAGACTCTATCTCTATTCCCAAAACAGTGAAGGATGCCTTGAACCATCCTGGATGGCATGATGCAATGCTTGAGGAGATACATGCTTTAGATGAAAATCACAATTGGGATTTGGTAGATTTACCCAAGGGAAAGAAAGCGGTTGGATGCAAATGGATCTTTGCGGTCAAAGTTAATCCTGATGGCTCTGTTGCAAGACTTAAGACCAGACTTGTGGCTAAAGGCTATGCCCAGACTTATGGTGTAGATTATTCTGACACCTTCTCCCTGGTAGCCAAGCTCACCTTTGTTCGCTTGTTTATTTCCTTAGCTGCTTCTCAACATTGTCCCTTACATCAATTGGATATCAAAAATGCATTTCTTCATGGTGATCTCAATGAAGAAGTGTATATGGAGCAACCACCTGGATTTGTTGCTAGTTTGTCATCTGAGAAAATCTCTATATGGTCTAAAGCAAAGTCCTCGTGCTTGGTTTGAAAAATTTAGCGATGTAGTTCAGGAATTTGGATTGAAGAAGAGCAAGTGTGATCACTCAGTTTTCTATAGACAGTCAACAGTTGGTATTATTCTTTTAGTTGTTTATGTTGACGATATTGTTATTACAGGAGATGATTGTGTTGGAATTTCTTCTCTGAAGGAGTTTTTACATGCCAAGTTTCATACCAAAGATTTGGGGCAACTGAAATATTTCTTGGGTGTCAAAGTAGCAAGAAGCAAGAAAGGAATTTTCTTGTCCCAAAGAAAGTATGTACTTGATCTACTTGCAGAAACTGGAAAATTGGGAGCCAAACCATGTTGCACACCAATGGTTCCTAATGTTCATCTTACTAAGG
>JAJOOS010023233.1:0-14261 GCA_029582725.1 Solanum chiquidenum
CGTTGCGCACCGTTAAAAAGACTTTTAAACGAAAGAATTATCAATGCATGCAAAACACTATTCAAGAATTGCTTATTTACTATTCATACTTTGTTAATTGCTCATGGTTCCCACAACTCTAGTTGTGGAGTTTAGTTACCCATAATCATATGAACACAATTCATTGTTTTAGATGAAAGAATTATGAACTTACGTAATTGAGAATAACAAACCCGGAATTTCAACTTGAATTTCAAATCCAAAACCTTCAAAACCAACTTAGGAAATCAAGAATTGCTAGGTTTGCAAAAATAAAATCCAAAATCACAAAGTAGGAATAAATTAATAAAGTCTAACTCCCCAAAAATGAGGTTTACATGCCCTATATTTTAAAAAATAAGTCCTAACTAAAAAGGAAACGAAATAAGTAAATTATGTTCGGGTACACGTCTTCATTCCACGAGACTGACTCACGGTCCGTCAATGGATCTACGGTCCGTGAGTCCCTTCTGTCACCCAGGACTTAGGCAATATTTTCAGCTTCCAAAGCTCAACTTCTCTGAAGCAAACGACGGACCACCAGTACGTACTGTAGATCGATCTACGGTCCGTCGATCCCTCTCCGTAGCTCCACACTTGGAATCTTTAAAAATCAGGTACCAGAACTCTCACATTATCATTCTACGGATCAGCAGTACGGTCCGTAGATCAATCTATGAACAATCAATGGCCACCGTGGTTCCACACTTGGTCAGATTTCCCTGATTTGCCTTGTCTGCTGATCTACGATTCACCATCTACGGAGCGTCGATGGACCTACGGTCCATAGATCACCTCCGTAGATGCCCTTTTCTGCACATCTTTCAGTTGTCTCTTTATTTCCGCGTCCAAACATATTTCCTGCAAAACACAATAAAAACACATAAAAACTCATACAAAAAGGCCCTAGACACACACAACTTTTAAGTGAAATGTATTAGAAATACCGTAAACTCACGGTATATTAATAATTTTTTGCTAAAATAAGTGTATGTATGTCTTATGATGTCTAGGTATATAAAATAGATATTATTATGTGTGTTTTGTATTATATTGCTTTCTTTTAGCAGGAGTTTGAACATTAAGTTCAAGACATGAAGAGTCGCCTAGGATGAAATGCCGGATAGATTTAGTTTCTATTTAAATGTTCTTGCGGATGTATTAAGTCATTTTATTTCTTCTTTATTTCGGTTTGTAAGCTATTGTATACACTTTAACTCTGCTCTATATATAATATGTATTTGGGGGGATCGCCTAAGGGGGGAGGGGAATATGTGCTAATTGTTTACTTTTGTTTTGTTTATTTTATTACTTGTGATTGTTGAATATAATTTGTCTATATTAATTAATCATAAAATCGGATGAATAAAGTATACTGTCTCCTAAATAATCGATCTAAAATCAAGCACTGATTTGTTTTTTAACTTCATCCTATTCGAATTTGAAGTCAATCAACATGTTATCAAATAACCCACTGCTTAAAATCTGGAAACATGTTTATTTGATATTATTAATGTTTTTTTGTGTGTAGAGAGGTGTATAGTATTTTTAGCATGTTAGAACTGAAGCAATTTTTGTTTAGCATATTTACTGTCCACTGTTACATGTTCCGAAATTATTTTCTGCAACTTAAAACAGACCAATAACTATTGCCTACATGTTATAATTAAATAAAATTAATGCATGACTATTTTTTGCTTTGTTAATTCTCAAATATTTCTTGCATGTTTAAGAGTTAAAGCAGTATGGTAATAATTTAACTAAAATCTGAATTGTTTTAAATGCTTGCTTGCTTATGTTAATTAATTAGTCTAAGTAAATGAACATGTTTTAATAACTTGATCCTGTCAGTTAACTAATCAAGTTCTCATAAATTTGATGCATGTTAATCATTTAGAAACCATGCCTATAGATTTTCTGAATATTACTAATTTTCAGCATGTTCACATTTAGAAATCATGCCTAAAGATTAAATTTATTTTATATGTCATTTGGAGTTAGAAAATCATGCCTATAGGTGCTATGCAATGTTTTGATTTCTCAATCACCTAGAAATCATGTTCATAGATAGTATTAATTTTCAGCATGCTAAACTGTTTAAAATAATCTGTCCTGTTTTAATTTGCCTTTTTGATATTAATTACCAATTGAATTTGCAACTATTTTGGAACATCTTTGTCCGCATTTGTGCCCACTTAAACTGATCCACCATAAGTAATCTGACTAATAATAAATACTGCATTCTGAATAACTCTGGTCACTCAAAATCAGTCTAATAAGCTTTTTCTGCACTTGTAACGACTTTCTGCCCTTTAAAAATTAATTCAATTTTGTTATATTGAATGTTTGCCTGTTTATGCGCACTGTCGCGCCCCATTTTTCTCGCGAAAAATGGACCTTCGACTTAACAACTCTCTCTTGGGGCTTTTTGGGTTGGATTGAAGAGTCGCCACCTAACGAATTAAGGCGCGTTAGGGCACCTATCTAACCTAGCTAAATCTAATTAAGGTCAACGAACCAGAGATTAGGGTAAGGGTTCAAATTACCTCGAGGGGAAGGTGTTAGGCATCCCTCGAAGTTCACAAATGTGGGTCTCGACTGTATCTCATGTAATATGTGGGGGTTACAAGTAGCAAGTATAGGTCATTTCATTTATTATTTATTTAATTAGCATGCTTACTAGGTGATAACCTAATATTAAATAATTAAGGACACTTTAGTTATTTTAATTAATTAGACATGCAAAACTAAGTGATAACATAATATTAAACAATCAAAGGCACCTTAGCTATTTTAATTAATTATTTAAGCATGCAAGAACTATGTGATAACATAATATTGAATACTTAACACAGACAAAATTTAAAAGAAATAGCGAGAAGAGAGAAAGTAGACAAATATCTAGGCAAATAATTTTTATATTTTATTTAAGCTACCCCAAAACAACTATAATTACAAATAAATAAAAAGTGCAAAAAAAAGGGAAGGGAGACTCTGAAGGACTTTAGGATCAGCACTCGACTTTTCTTTATTTTCGATAGGTTTCCGTGTAGGGACAGACAAAACCAAGGTTTGTCGCTTTAAGCCCGAGTCGATGTCATCATATCCATAGGGCCTAAACTACCCCTACCCCACCATCGCATGCTTTTCGTCTCTAAAAGGTGCCTAACGTCCCCGCTTAAGGTCCAAGAGGCATTGGACTATTATTATGGTGGATTTAGATTAAAATAAAATATAATAGGCCCACCTAGACACCAAATCAAACAAATAAGAGAACACTTAGCACGTAAAATCCAATGTTGACCTCTAGATTAGGTTTTATTAAGCATGTTAGCAAACACATATAAAGTGAAAGGTCTCATGCTTAAGTGTGTGCATACAAATACAAACAAACTTCATAATAATAATTTAACAAGGACAGAGGTTTATGACACAAGGCAGAATTTATTTATTTTATTAATAAAGCATGCAGGAAGTTCATTTTAGAGCGGCAAACAGTTATTATTTAATTTTAAGAGGGCAGGAAAACATTACAGTAGCAGACCAATCTATTAGCAGAAAACAAATCAGATTATTGCGAATTAACATGCTGAGAAAGTCATTAATTTATTTTAAGTAGCTAAACAGAGCTTATTTTAAATGTAGAAAACTATTTATTTTGGGCAGAATTTAGTCAGGGCAGTAGCTATTTAAAGTAGCCGATTTTAGACAACATGCAGGAAATGATTTAGTAGCTGATTTTATCAGGACATATTAATTTAAATAGAAACATATGGGCAGAATATTTAAAAGCAGTAGCAGATTAGAGCTATTTAATTTAGCATGCTGAAAGTGAATTATTAATTTTTCAAGTAGCAAAAGCAGTTTATTATTATGTAGAAATTAATATTTAAAGCAGAAACTGATCATAGGGCAAATCGGGTGTTTAAAACATATTTTAGCATGCTCGATATAGCTAGTTAACTTGTCTTAAAATGGCTGAAAATATGTTACAGATTATTATTATTATTAGCAAGAATCAGTAGGCAGATCAGTTTTAATTTTAACAAATTTAAATCTATTACAAATTAATTATTAGGCAATATACAGTTCTTAAAATCTAAATTAACGAAACTGAATTTAATTAGTCTGATTAGTACATGCTGAACTTAATTATTAAATCCTATAGGCATGGCTTCTAAGTGTGAACATGATGAAAATATTTTCTTATCTTGGGCATGTATTAGAAGAACTATTTAAACCTATATGCATAAATACTACACTCAAATAATATGTTTAAAATTATTTAAATCCCTATTGACATGGTTTCTAAAATGGCAGAATATTCCGATGCAAAACAAATTATGGCAATATTCATATATTTATTCATTTATTATATAATAGAGTTGACGATTAAATTAAACAAGATATGCAACTGAGCATGTGAACAATTATAAATTATTATTATTATTATATAGCAAAGATGTCAAACAAGATAATACAAGTATTTGAACAGGAACAACCTCGACATATTAATAGTGAGTATAGTCTAAGCGGCTAGTTAATGGCAACAAAGGCGATTTTTAGTTTTAATTAGATCTGATCTATTGTGAGAAAAATAATCACTCTCCTATAGGCATGCTTTCTAACAATAAGTAAGTTGCGATAATATAACAAGTAGCACGTAATCCCCCTCCCTCTTAGGCGATCCCCAAGTTATATCACATATATAGAGTTTAGAGAGTTATACAAAATATTACAAACCCGAACAAAGCAAATAGTAAACGACATAATATAAGCCAAAATGAACTACTAAACAACAATGACTTATATCCGGTATCTCGCCCTAGGCGACTCTTCATGTCTTGAACTTGAGTTCAAAACCTGTTAAACATAATAATACCAAACACGAGATCATAGCATAATAATAACTATATAGAAACATAACAAATATTCACAACAAACATACGAATTTCAAATGAGTCACAGAACACATAAGATCACACATTGACAAGGAAGGGATAAGGAAACTAACCCGGATGCTTTCTTTTTATTTATTTCCGAACATACAACAATATTCAAAGTAATAGTGCAAAACGAGATTTAACCTAACGAAGGGGAGCTAACCAATTATGCAGAATATTAATCAGCAATGAAGACCCCTTAATCCAACTTTCGACCCGTACACAGCAAGATAGCAAGTATAGAGAAGCTTTTTATGTTTACTGGAAAACTAAATTCTATTCTTAAGAGTAGAGAGCAATATATATTTTTTAGTATTCAAGTATTGAGCAAAGTCAAGATGTGAGAGTCTAGAGAGTGAGAGGAGGCCTGATTTATATAGGGAGTAAGAGGACACATAATAAAGGAAAAGAAATAAATTAAGGATCCATTAACAATTTCCTTATTAAGAAGGAAGACAAAATATTTTTTAATTTTATTTTTACCAAATATAAAAGCAAGTAAGAATCTGCCTATAGCTAAATAAAGCAAGAGATAATATTATGTAAGGACCGGCCAACACATAAAAGGAAAGCAATAATCACATAAGTAAAATATTCAACTATTACTAGATTACCATAAATAAACAAGTAAGAATCTGTGAGGACAAAAATTAGGGAGGAGGTATCAATTTACAGCAACTATTAACATATCAATATTCACATATTAGTAAAACTATACCAACTTACCATAACAAAACAATGAGCAAATCGGCAAGAGAATAACCAGTTTAACATCATCACTTAGAAGAAGCAATTATAACGGTAAGTTAATTAATTATGATCAATAACAATCTACCCAGGGGATCAAGCAATTAGGGCGGTGATCAAGCCGAGGATTATCATTGAGGTCACAACAAATCAGATTATGATTAGCAACAGGAAATCCTCTTAAACTAACAATGCGAAGCAACCAATACGATCATATTCAACACCAAATGGGACTAAGAATCAACCAACATCAATTTGCAAAGTGACAAAATATACTTAAACAGATACGGACGATGGAGTTCTAACATAATATACTAACAAAAATATCACTATTGACACAGAACAACAACCCACATGCGCAAGGATTTAAGGCTTAAAAGTAAAAGTTTATACCTGGGACAGATCAGTAAGGATCTGTCCTTATCGAAATGCTTAGTGGATTCGCCGGAACTCGTAGTTGGGTAGCTTTTTGGTTGTTACTGCTTGCCAGAGTTTCTGGCTTTCGCCGGAGCTGCTGGTTGCTGTTGGTGTTCACACAATCAAGAGAAGAGAGGAGGCTGAAGGTTTTGCTGCTGTCGCTGGTGGTTTCGCCTGGCTGCTGGCTATTCCCGTCGAGCTGCTGTTCACAAGAAAAGAAATGAGAAGAGACGAGAGAGGGCGACCAGCTGTACGAAATCTCGCCTGGCTGCCGCTGTTGTTGTCGTCTTCGTCGTCCTGCAGGTGGTTCGCCTGGCTGTTGTCCGGAGCTACTAGAGGGGTTGTTCTCGCCGGGAAACGAGAGGAGCAGAGGAAAAGGAAAAGAAGGCAGCGAGGAGAGGAGAGGAGGAACGGAGGTTTCGCCGGAGAGGGCGATGGTGTCTCTCTGTCTTGCCGGCGTCGATGGAGAATAGAGATGGAGGAGGCGGCTGATTTTGGGAGAGGAGAGGAAGAGAATCGAAAAATCATTTAGGGTTTGGGGGAATTTTGATAATTTAGAATAGGAAATAATAGGTCAATGGATCTTGACCTTTGATATGAATAGAATGAATGGACACGATTAGATCATGGGTTTGATTAAAATGACGGACGGACGAGATTAAAAGAATGAGTCTTAAATCAGATAGGATTGAATTTGGAATGGCCATAATTGCAATAAAATTGGCTAGAATTTAAATAAAAGGGTGGTTATTATTGAAATAAAATTGGAATTGAATAGGCTAGAATCGGAATGAATTAGAATAAAATAGGCTACAATTTAAATGATTTTGAGGAAAATTAAAGAAATGCTATCCAATTAAAGTACTACACATATTATAACATTTTATATAATTATAAAGTCACTTAAACTTTAAAACATTTGAAATAAAATAATTATTTTGAGTTTTACTAATAATTTTAGAAATATCTTAATAGTATTTACGATAATTTATAAAGCATATATACTAAAATATATAATTTTAAGACAAAATCGATTAAAATTTTAAACTCGAATTTTTTTCAAGAAATACGTATTTAATCGAATAGCATTCCTAAAATTGCTAAAGGTCGGTCAAAATTGGGTGTCAACACGCACACACTTAAAGCATGAGACCTTTCACTAATTATTTGTGTTTGCGAGCATGCTAATTAAAATTTAGAGGCCACTATGAGATTTTATGTGCTAAATGCTCGTCCAACGTATTTTTTTTGGTGTCTAGAGGGCCTAATTAGGAGCATATATTTTCTTTTAGTCTAAAACCTCCCTAAATAGTAGTCCAATGCCTCTTGGACATTAAGCGGGAACGATAGGCACCTTTTAGGATGTAATGCATGCGGAAGGTGGGGTAGGGATAATTAAGCCCTTTATAAAGATGATGACAATCGACTCAGGCTTAAAACGACAAACATTGGTTTTGTCTTTCAAAATATTAAGCCGACCGAATAATAAGCCGAGCGCTGATCCGTAAAGTGTGTTAATATAGATTCCATGGTCTCCCTTTCCTTTTCCCTTTTTATTTGTTTTATAATTATAAATGTTTGGGGTAGCTTAATAAAATAAAATTGTTTCGCCTATCTATTTGTGCATCTTCTGTCTCCTTGCTTAGATCTTATTTTATATTAATGTTTATTTATTTTTATCACCTAGTAAGCATGCTTAATTAAATATTAAATAAATGAGACCTTAATTGCTACTTGTAACCCCCACATAAATTGTATAAGATATGGCCGGGACCCACATTTGTGGACCTCGAGGGATGCTTAACACCTTTCCCTCGAGGTAATTTGAACCATTACCCGATCTCTGGTTCGTTGACCTTAAGATAGATCTAGTTAGGTTAGATAGGTGCCCTAACATGCCTTAATTCGTTAGGTGGCGACTCTTCAATCCAAACAAAACTCAAAAGAGTTGTGAGGTCCTGCACCGAAACCCTGTTTGCGAAAAATGGGGCGCGACAGAATGACGACTCTGCTGGGAATTTTAGGTTCTAACCATTACGTGTTTCATTTGATTTATGTGGGGTTTACTTTATTTGCTTATTTCGTTGCTTGTTTGATTATTACCATGTCCAATTGCTATTTATTTTACTTGCTTATTTGATTTTCTTATTTATTGTATATTTCCATGTTCCAGTCGTTTCCCTCTTCCTTATTTGTTTATTTTCATGTTTCGCCCTTTCCCTTTTTCCCTTATGTGAATATTTCTATGTTTAATCCTGTATCCCTTCCTTATTTGTTGGATTTCTTACATGCTTATATGCTTCTTTCTTTTATTTATGTATTTATTTATTTATTTACTGTTTTCCTTAAAATCGATTATATGTTACTGCTTTCCATCTACATGCTAAGTGTGTACTGCTTTGACAAACTGACATTCCGCTCATTCTTCCCCCAATTGAGACCCTCTTCCTTTTTTTAAATATTTTCTAGTCATGGCGTGTGACTTTGAACATCTAAAAAAAATACTCCTATTCTCTTCAAACACCCTGTATTAGAGAGATGACTGAGGCATGGCAGATGCAGATAGTTTTACTACCGTGGAACCATGTGTCTTCTCGGATAGAACCTCTTCAAGTCCGTATCTACCCAACTCTTAGAAATCTTAATTAGGTCATACATGCTGCATAAACCTTATGCAATTTGACCCTTGGTGTCAATTCACACTCTTAGTAGCCGCCCTATCGTCTAAATGACCCAACATCCTTTAGACAAATTGCATATTATGTGTCAATGTGGTCATAATGACTAAATCAAGCCTAATATATGCCAAAATGGAGTTTAGAATTTGTTTGTTGTTTGTTTGCAGTTATGGCCGCTCCCAACTTCCCAAACACGCAAATAGTTTAAAACTTAGGCATGGTATCTATTCAATTGAACAATCAACAATTTTATACAATAATTATACACACAAATTATTTATTTAACATTCTAGAAATTAAGTAGAGACCTATAGTCATAACCCAATTAATTAACATGCAAGTTATTAGAATAAAATTTTGGCATGCTAGATTTATTTAAATCTGATTAATTAATATTGATTTTATTCTTTTGAGTCCTATATGCATGGTACTAAGTGTGAACATGCTGAAATCAAATTTAACTCATGAGCATGCTATTTAATACTAAAAATATATACAATGAAGAAATTATGGATTTCGACACAATTACTATACAAGATCAGTTCACTATTTTAGAATTGATTTTAGCACTTGCTCATTTGACTACCAATTACAAGATAACTCAACAATTAAGGATTGATTTTAAGAAAATTTGATATGCTTACCTAATTTTGTGATTTTAGAAATAGGCAGATTATCTATAACAATCACACATATTAAAATAAAATAAGAAAAATAAACAACTAGCACGTAAATTCCCTCCCCCTTTAGACGATCCCCCCAAATATATTTCTTATATAGAGAGTAAAGTTCATACGAATTATTACAAAACCGAATCAATAATCAAAATACGAATATTAAAACAAAATTAGAAAAAGCTTCAATCCGACATCCCTTCCCATGGCGACTCTTCGAACTCCCAAACTTATATAACCTACTAAACAAATAATAGGTACAATACTACATAATACTTACAGATTATATGATTATCATGTCTAAACCAAAGTATAACATATAACACATTATAAGCAAAATTACGCATATTGAACTCAAACAATTGATGGGAGCAGTAAACATAACATCACATATCCATAGGAGGAGAAGACTGACCCGTATGCTTCCCTTTTATTTGTTTCAAACATAAAACAATATTGATAATAGATGATGCAAAATGAAATTTAAATTAATGAGGAAAGCACTAACCAATCAAGCGGAAATATTTATCAGCAATGAAGCTAAACTATATCCCAAACCTACCCGAACATAACAAAACAAACTGGAGAAGTACTTCTGAGAATATTCATCAGGATTTCTATTTTTAGAATAGAGAGTATTCTTCAAGACAGAATTCAAACATGTACCAAGGATCCAGAATGAATTCAGAGATGCCTTAGCCACTTTGTCTTTTATGATTCAACATCTTGATCATAATTACATTGATCCCATTCACATTCATATATATGAGCAGCCATCATACTGTTTTCATGTTGAGGAGAGCCTGATGGAAAGCCTTGGTACAATGACATTTGAGGATATTTGAAGAACGGTGAGTATACAAAAGATGCAACAAGTGTACAAAAGCGCACAATTCAGAGGTTAGCGAATCAATTCTTTCTAAGTAGAGAATACCTTTATAGGAGGACTCCCGACTTGGGTTTGCTAAGGTGCGTCAAAGCTGGAGAAGCTAGCTGGTTGATTGAAGAGATACATGTAGGAACATGTGGTCCTCACATGAACAGTTTTACATTGGCAAACAAGATTCTGAGATCGGGATATTTTTGGCTAACTATGGAGACAAATTGTATTCGCTATGTTAAAAAATGTCAACTATGCCAGACTCATGCATATATGATCCGAGTTCCTCCCAACGAACTCCAAGTTACTAATTCACCTTAGCCATTTGTAGCTTGGGGCATGGACGTCATTGGTCCAATTGAGCCAACAACATCCAATGGACACAGATTCATTCTTGTCGCAATTGACTACTTCACCAAATGGGTCGAAGCTACCTCTCACAAGTTAGTGACGAAGAAAGTTGTAGATGACTTTGTTAAAATAACATTATCTGTAGGTTTGGGATTCCTGAGTCAATCATCACTGATAACGGAACTAACCTAAATAGTGATTTGATGAGATCATTGTGTGAGAAATTCAAGATCAGTCATCGAAATTCTACAACATATAGGCCACAAATGAATGTGGCAGTCCAGGCTGCAAACAAGAACATCAAAAGGATGCTGTGCAAGATGATCGACAATCACAAGCATTGGCATGAAAGCTACCATTTGCATTGCTGGGATATCGTACTACCATCAGAACTTCTACTGGGGCTACACTTTATTTTCTAGTATATGGTAATGAGGTTGTGATACATGCTGAAGTAGAGACACCATCTCTGAGGATTATTCAGGAAGCGAAGCTAAGTGATGCTAAATGGATAGAAGTTCGGTCGAAGAATTTGGCATTAATAGATAGAAGAAGGATTAACGTTGTCTATCATGGTCATATCTATCAAAATATAATGGCCAGAGCTTTCAACAAGAAGGTTAGACCCAAACATTTCTCACCCGGGCAACTGGTTTTGAAGTGGATTTTCCCAAATCAAGATGAAGCAAAGGGTAAATTCTCATCAAACTGGCAAGGACCATACATAGTCTCTCGGGTATTGACAAGCGGGGCACTCATGCTTGCATAAATGGATGGAGAAGTTTGGCCCAAGCCTATCAACTTAGATGTTGTGAAGAGATACTACATTTAAGTTTGTTTCATGCTCTTTTACTTTGTATTGGAACTACGTCAGACCTGATTCCCATTTAAGAGGGGATATGTGGGCACTCCAATGGAGTTCGGTCTTATCATAATACAAATTTCATTTTCCCCTTTGACTGTGTAACTGGGGAAGAATATTTGAGAGGGCCTCAAAAATTCCATCAGAAGGACATTTTCTTGCAAGTCACGATCTGGGGCAGAATTTTTGAGAGGAACTAAAAAATTCCATCCAAAACATTTCTTCTCGCAAATCAATAATTGGGGAAGAATTTTTGAGAGGGTCTCAAAAATTCCTTCAAAGAATATTTTCCACACAAATCAGGACTGGGGAAGAATTTTTGAGAGGCTTTAAAAAATTCATGGCAATCAAGCTACAATCTACCACGAATATCAGAATAACAAAAGTTTTCTTGGGGAGGAAAGTGCTGAAGCATATCAAATTCGAAAGGACTTTTCTTAATCAGGATGATTGTAAAGTCTCAAACTGTGCCATAGTAAAAAATTCAACAATACTTTTTACAAATTAATATTTTCAAAAGCTTTTTTCAAAACTCTCTCTCCCCCTCTATTTACATTTTCTTCAAAGCAAACACCCGCAAAGGTCTTGATGGCATTTCAAAGGGAGCACACCGGTCCAAACAGATCATCCGCCCCAGTTATAAACTCACAATTTTTCTTTGAATACACGAAAGACAGGTATATATACAAAAGTAGCTTCAACATCACTTCAAGGATCGATATACCGTTATATTAAGCCCGACAATCGCCAGTCAATGACACAATATCCTTCTAATAGGAAGGGGATCAAGCTACATAATGTTGAGCTCGAAAATCGCAAACAAATGGCACAATATCCTTCCGACAAGAGGAAAGACCAAGCTAGTTACTTAACCATTCCGATAGGCAAAGGTCTAAGATGCTTCATGCTTTCAACATTACATAGTGCCCAAGATTGTATGTGCCCGATACTGCATGTGCCCGATATTGCATGTGCTCAAAATTGCATTGTGCCCAAGATTGCATGTGCCCAAGATTGCATTGTGCCCAAGAATAACATCGTGCCTAAGATTGCATTATGCTCGAGATTATGCCTGAGAAATGCAATGTGCCCGAGAATTTATTGTGCCCGATATTGCATTGTGCTCGGAGATTGCATGTGCCCGAATTACATTGTGCCCGAAGATTGCATGTGCCCAATACATGAGCCCGAGATCGCATTGTGCCCGAGGACATCATGTGCCCAAATACCTATGTAAAGAGTTACTATTGAATCAAGCCACAAGATGCTCGAATTACATCAAGATAGATACACTCTCTTTACTCATCATTTATATTCCGAAGGCGTCATAGTCCAAAGGCATCATCTTTAATGGCTTGCGGACATCATTTCATTGCCTAAGGATTTAATTTTTGTCTATCATGATCTAAAGGTGTCATATTCTAAGGGCATAATTTTCATGTCCTACAGACAACATTTTCATGACCTGAGGATATAATTTTGCGTATCATGGCCCTAGATATCATAGCCTAAGACACAATCTTCACAATCTTAAGGCAAATATCATGGTCGATATGGGAAATTGCAACATGTTTACATTTACTGTTCATTTGATATATTTTCTCTAATCACTTTATTTAGTCGTATCACAAGCTACAGATTTGCAGAGACTAATGTATTGCAGACAAGATCAATTGCCCTCTCGGACACGATTATCATGCCAATATCCATCGCAACATAGGCCCTCTCAATTCTTTGCTACTCGTATTACCGCTTTTCATATGATCCTTTGCTTAAAATGGAAATCGCTCTGTCATGCTTTCTCGCTACTCTAATCCTACCAATTCAAGTCGATATCGTTCCCGTTTGAATATCATACCGCTTTTTCAATTTTAGGATCTTCGTTTGTTCCTAAATCTAGAACTATATACGACCTGATTCTTGTATAACTAGAGACATGTAGGCGACTTAATACCAGAGTCTCGATCGTACCCCTTTCCAACCTTATATAATTTCAATTGATTCCACTGACATCTCTTGTCGGTCGGACAAAATCGGCTACTAAAACAACGTTGGTTGCCCGATAATTCATTCTTCATTCTCAAGCAACGAAGGGACAGCTGTTGATAGGGCTGGCAAGGGGACGGGGACGGGGACTGTGGGACGAGATGAAGGGGGACGGGACGGGACAAGGAACTCCTTGGCAGGGATTCGGCCGGGGCTGGGACCGGGACTGGGGGATCGGGATTGGCGGGACAAAAATACGTTCCATCCCATTGCATTATATATACGGGATGGGTCGACGTTTGGCGGGACGGGACGTGGGATTTTTATTTTTTTATATGTTTATTTATTTTTATTGAAATTATATGTTATTGAATAATATTTTTAGTTTATTTGGTTTTCAATAACATATTTAGCTAATAAAAAATGCTTAAGTTTTCAAATTTCAAATTTGAGAAGTTCAAATTTGTATTTTAAATATTTTAAAGTAATTTAAACTTGAAATTTCAAATGTCAAATTTCAAATTTTAAATTAAGTATTTTAAAGTTAGTTTAGTATATATGTAAATATGTATGTATATATTAAAATTAAAATGCAAGACAATAGTTGTATAAAAAAGACTTGAATAAAGCCTTCAAATTTATTCAATAAAATCTAATTGCAACTTAGAACTTAGAAGTTACAATTTACAAATATTAGTGGAGTAA
>JAJOOS010023234.1:0-18179 GCA_029582725.1 Solanum chiquidenum
TCTTTTGCGGTCATATTTGTAATTTTTTTGTAGTTGTGAAAAGATCGACACATCTATGATAGACTTTACAAGAAGATGAGTTTGAGTTAAAATTATTTTGAATTTAATTTTATGAGTAAGTTTATCTTGTAATGTAAATTTTATATTTTATATTCTAAATTTTAAATTTTGTATTCTAATTATCAATTTAAATTTTGTATTCTTTATAGATTTTTTCTCAGAAAATTAAGGAAGAAAAAAAAACTACATATGTGTTGGCCTTTGACCATTTCACAATATTATTAAAAGAAATTAAAAGCCATGTATGTATGGAAGTTAGAGAAATTTAAAAATTAGTCAATTTACTATGTATTGGAAAACTTTCTCATTTATTGAAGCATAATTAATGAATAAATTAATAAGAAAAATATAAATTTGACAAAGAAGGGTATAGTTGTCAAAAAATAAATCAATTTATAGTGTGAACATGTATTTGGGCTATTATGGCCAAATTATGGCCAAATTTTCTGGCCAAAAGGATTTTTCCTATATTATATATATAGTTAAATGTTTAACATTACATTTTCACAGTTAGTATTATGATTACAGATAGGTTGTCAAATGAGCTAACTTGTTATATGTAGATCCAAACATTAGTTTACCAGACAACGATCTAACATTAGTTTACTAGACAACACTCCTTCCCGATCTGCCTTGAGGAACTCTTTAACAGCTTCACGAGAAGATATTAGGATATGTGCTGGGTGGTCGTTGTTAGCTTGTAACCTATTCTGGACAAAACGTCTTCTACCTTGTTTGCTTGACGAAAGTTATGATGGATCACTGGATTTCTCAAAAAGTTTAGTATTTTTTGACTTTATGATTTTGTAATTAGTATCTCAAAAATTTAGTGACATTTATGTTTTAAGAAAAGGATAGTTAAATAACTTTTTTTTTAAAAAAATAAGTAATAATTATATGACTATATGTGAAATTTATCCCAATAATTTTTATTTTGACAACAAAATTTACCTTCTATGTATAACTAAATGCAATTTATTTTTTCCAAAGACCCCCTTCATGTTTTAAGTAGAAAATAATCCTAAAAATTCTCTTATACACACAATTAGAAATAGAGTTCTATCTATACCAAAATATGATGCACTATTATTAGATTTTCTTTCCAATAATTGTGATGTCCAAGTTAATTAAATACCTAGTATTTTTATTTTATTAAAATTTTAAATTAAGACATTTTATACTTCCTTCAATTTCTTTTTAAAACTTAGATATCTCATAATTCTCAGTTCACATTATTAATTTATTAATCAGTAGGTCACGATCTTAAAACTCACATTTTTGTCACATCAAACCCTTGACAGCGCAAGTATTCATTTCTTGTTCACTTTGTCCTATTGGAATTAATTAACTACAGCTGGAATGATAAACCAATAGAAGTCAACCATCGCAACAACAATAATTGGTAATTAGTTATAGGTCAACATATATTATTGGCATCAATTAAATATCTAATTAGCTTCTATTTAATTAGTTTTAGAATGTCCAAGATTGTTTTTAATGTGTATTAATAGTTACTCCCTCGGTCTCTAATTACTTGTCCACTTTTAAATTGACATATTTATTAAGAAAACAATTATTGACATAGTGAATTTATCATTTTACCCCTATTAACTATGAAGTGGATGAATTAAAAAATTAATATTTTTAAAAGATTCTACCTTTTTCAAAGTAATTAATTGAGGGTATAATAGGAATTTTTTTTTGTCCTTTCTTGATTTGTAAAAATGGACAAGTAATTAGGGACAACTATAAAAAGAAAAGTGGACAAGTAAATAGGGACATAGGGAGTATTGTCTTAGAAATTTATTTTTTGTCGAATAAAATTAAAACAGAAAAGGTTACTATTTATTACTCCATGTGTCCCTAATTACTTGTCCACTTTTGAATTGACACACATATTAAAAAATCAATTAATGACATAGTGAGTTTACCATTTTATCTTTATTAATTATGAAGTAGATGAAAAAATCTGCATTTTTCAAAGTAATTAGTCATTTAATTGAGGGTATAATAGGTAAATTTTTTTTATCCTTTTTTGATTTGTCAAAATGGACAAGTAATTAGGGATAACTATAAAAGGATAGTGGACAAGTAATTAGGGACAACTATAAAAGGATAGTGGACAAGTAATTAGGGACAGAGGGAGTAGAGTAATCATTTAAGGAAACCTTGGCAACTATAATTTATAGTCCGGTGATATCATATCAGTGTGATTGGTTGGATTTAAAGATGTGAATAGTAAATGAAAGGTTGTGACCTTTATGAAAAATTGTATCTTTTCTAAAGTATTGTGATCGTTTGAAAGGTTGCGTCTTTTCCAAAGCGTTGTAATCCATATGAAAGGTTGTCCTTTTCCAAAAAAATTGTGATATTTACCCTTTGTTGGCTATAAATTGAGATTTTCTCTCATATTTTTGCATTGAATTATTCCCTTCTTCTGCATATATTTCTTACAAAACAAAATCGATTGTGTCTGTGTGTGTGATCTCGTTGTTATCTTTTTGAGTTCGTTGAAATTATTGAAGTCTGAGGTGCCGCTACTTCTTTAATGGTTAATCCATTTTATCTTTGAAGGAATTAATCAACAACCTCGGGTACTTGAGGGGATTAAATTTCTTAAGGACACACAATGAGTTCTATGGACTCAAAGAGTTCTTTTCTCTTTCTTTTCAACTTTTATTATTTCTGATTTGTTAATTTGAGAAGAGAATGAGAATTATTTTATTATATGATAAAGAAAAATAAGTGTGTTTTTTATTTTTCTTTTAATGTTTGGTAGATAAATAAATAATATTATCTTAAAAATATTTGTATATAATTTAAATAAATAATATAGGAGGTGGACGTAGTGAGGTAGAAGTGTAGGATGATAGGGGTGAATATTACGAGAGTAGAGATGGGAGAGGATGCAGATGAGCAGTGATGGAAAACAAATAAAACATATTTGACTAATTAAACATGAATTGGAAAAACATTTTAATATTATTTCAATAGATTAAAAATATTTTTGACCACCCAAAATATATTAAAAATAAACTTATAATTCATTATTTTTAGAATTTCCTGATTAGAATATTTGATGTCACTTCTACTTATGGCCACCCCAAATATAGTAAAAAACGTGACAAAATTGTACACTCAAATCTCAAATAAACTTTAATTTACCCCCTACCCCACCAAATAAAGTTAAAATTTATTTGGCCCCACCAATAACAAACCAACTCCTATTTGCCACACTTCAAAAATTCCAAATCTTATTCCATCGATTTTAAATTATCTCTAGTGATTTTTAAAAATAATTATATAAATTTATTTATTATTTTAAAAATTAAATTTATATTATTATTTTTCTTATTTTAGTCTTAATAATTATTATTATTGAAGATTATAATTATCTCAAATATAAATAATATTATAAAATGACAATTTAACTATATCAATTTTTCTCAATACTTATCATAGTAGTAAAATCAAAACTAAGTGATATTTTATGTCTAAATTTTTAAAATTATCAAGTAAAAGTAAATATATAATGTATAAAATATTCAAATTAAACAAGTAAAAGTAAATATCTATAATTAATAGAGTGAAAAAATAATAGTCGATAAAAGAAAATATTTCTCAAGAAGGGTGTAAGAGAGAATTAGGCAAAATAATTTGACAAGGGGAGAGTTACCAGCTATATATATTCAAACTAAACAAGTAAAAATAAATACCAATAATTAATATAGTGAAAAAATAATAGTCGATAGAGGAAATATTTCTCAAGAAGGGTGTAAGAGAGAATTAGGCCAAATAATTTGACAAAGGAGAGAGTTGCTAGATTTATTCATGTTTACTGGTCCAATTTAAACTTTGTACCCTTCTAAGAAATAATGATTAATTAATAGTATTTTATCATAATATTTATATTAATTAATATATAATTTTAATATTTTTTTTCTCCATATGTTAAAAATGACAAAAAAGTGAAAGATGTTACAAAACTATATAAAACAGGAAAAAAAATAGTAGTATGAGAAGAGAGGAACTTCTTATTCCGAACTTTGGAGTATTCACTTAAATACAAATACGTTTGTAATAAAAAATATTTTTTAATATAGTGGACAAGTAAATATCGGAACAAATATTTTTTTTTTTAACAAAATGAATTTTTTTCTATATATATACTAGGGTGGATTGGGTCATTTTTACCAAATTAAAAAAACCTCCTTAAATTCCTCACCAAAACCCTTTCTTCTTTTCAAACTTATTTTTAAATTGAATTGAATTCCAAATAAGAAGGATGATGTATCCGGCGAACAATCGGTGGCTGATCGGCGAATCACCGGCGATGATTCATCCGAATTCTACATGGACGAGATTTGAAGACAAGTTATTCGAACAAGCTCTTGTTATGTACTCTGAAAACGATATTGAACGGTGGCAGAAAATCGCTAATCATGTTCCGGGGAGGACGGCAGAAGATGTTATGGCTCACTATGATGCACTTGTTCATGATGTTTTTGAGATTGATTCAGGGAGAGTAGAGCCGCCGAGTTATCCTGATGATTTGTTTGATTGGGAATCGGATTGTAAAACTAGCCAGATCTCGTTTGGGACGAACAAGAAACATGAAGTTGAGAGGAAAAAGGGGACTCCATGGACTGAAGAAGAACACAGGTTTGTTTTTTGAAGTTTTGTTTTTATGTTTTGATGTGAATTTTGTTGGGATTTTGGAAACAGGGGTTCTAGGGATTTGAATTTTTGGGAATTATTTCTTGGCTGTGCAAATTGTGAGTAGTTGACAGAAGTTTTTGTTTGGATTATTTTGACTTTGCACGGAATTTAAGAAAAATATACACTTTTGAATCTTTGTGGTGATGAATTAAAATATGTCAAATTTTCGAAAATGTTCTTTAATCTTATGGTCTTAAACATGTCACGTGACAAAGTAGGATTAAACAGTTGCTCAAAAATGTAATCTTTTTGAGTTGTGTAATTCACTTTGCAAATTGTTCAAATGGTAGAATGGATAGTGAGTACTGTATAAGTAGTAGTAGTTGTTATTGTGTAATATATCTTTGTTGAACTGATCCAAATAGAATGAAATGGATTGTGAGTATTTCGATCCAACTTACTTGAAATTAAGGTGGAGTTAATGGTTGTTGTGTGATTCATTTTGTGTAAACAATTTAGGACAACAATAACATATCTAGTGAAATTCCACAAGTGGGGTCTGGAGAGGATAGAGTGTATGCAACCGACTTTATCCCTACCTTGTATTGATAAAAGACATTTCCATTTAAGTGCCATAGAAAAATATAGGTGAGTTTGGTCCAGGCGTGGACATTTTCTTATACAGATGGAGACATTTAGCATCCTTATGAATAAGTTAAGTGAGTGTTTATGATAAGCATTGACATGTTCTTATTGTTTATTACTAACTTCTTTGAATGAAGTTAAAAGGTTTGTGACTACCCGTGGTACGGCTAATATAATTGTAGCAAATGAAGTTCTATGAAAAACTTTGTTGAATTCTTCTTCATCGTGTTAGGTGGTATTTGTCACACATCACAGATATAGTACTAGTAGATCTGATTATATTATTCGAGATATATGTTGACTTTACGAGATAGTTGGAATTGTTATTTGTTTGGATTTGAGGCTTACTTAGAAAACCATGTCTTTTTGTAATAGGTTATTCCTTATTGGGCTGGACAAATACGGGAAGGGTGACTGGAGAAGCATTTCAAGAAATGTAGTGGTGACGAGGACACCGACACAGGTGGCCAGTCATGCTCAAAAATACTACCTTAGACAGCAGTCGATGAAGAAAGAACGGAAAAGGTCGAGCATACATGACATTACTACTGCAGTGGATACGAAGATGGTGCCACCTCAGAACAGTCTTCAGAATCAAGGAGGGTATCAGAATTTCAACTTTCCCATGTAGAGAGACATGAAAACTAGGAATATCTGTAAATATTATGGTCATATGGAACCGATGTGTTCTAACTTGTATAGTTTATTGTTTCTAGCTTACAGTTGATTTGGAGGATTACCTAGTGAATAGAAGCTTAGTCGATAGTTTCAGTTACTGCTACGAGCTGAATCGTTGCACTTATGGATGGCATAAGTTGAACAACACGTGGAGGTTTACATGTAAATAAACAGAGTTTAAGGGAAATCATTGGTGTTTTGGTTCCAGAACTAGTTTATGTTAAGTTTGTGCCTTATTTCTGGAAGTTAAGTATTCTGCTGGATTTGTTGCATGGTGCCTTGTTCATCCCCGTTTTGCTACGGATGGGATCTAATCTTGATTTGATGCTTCTAATTTTGTTTTCTTAAAGAACCAGCTGGTTGTTCCATTTAGTTCTTTTTTTCTTCTAATCTTTGTTTTCTACATTAAGTTTACTCTTTTTTTCGCTTGTGTTTGGTGTGGCCTTGTTGTTCCGGAGGAAGCTACTAGCCAAGTGTTGGGCCGGATGATCAAAAGGCTGCTATAATCGCCCGCAGACAGAAGAGTAAGTTACCTTGCACCATTTTACTGACATTATCAATAGATAGTCCTGTATTTGCTTTGTAGATTCATGTAAATTAGTAATCATTTCGAAGTATCATACCTGTTCTATGTTTGACGTTTTGAACATATAGAACACATTCTCGTTTGATTATCAGTATACTGAACCGGTGTCTTTGTAGTGGTTGGTGATTGGTCTTTCATTTCATCAAGTTGATAATAGTGCATTCGTAGGCTAATGATTTGGATGCAAAGATGATCTGAAATTCATGTGTTTCTCCTAATGGAATCCTGCGTCGTTCTAGAGATCCTTAGATTGATGTCTATAACCAAAACAATGAGATTGAAACTTCTTATGTTTTCACTGTTTAAGGCAGCAGAGGAAAGAACTACTGATAGTTAACCTGTCTGATTTGAGGAACAAAAGACACCATTGGGTTATTTAGAGAAAAAAGGAACAACAAATGCTTTGAAATCAAGAAGCTGCATCATAACCACATACCCATATTGTGTACGCAGATCTTATCCTACCTTTGTTGGATAGAGAGGTTGTTTTCGAGGATCCTCAGATCAAGAAAACGGTTTTCAGAGCACTGACAGCAAAAAATTAAAAGCTGCAACATATATTATAAAATATTAATGTCTCTACTTTTTGACATTTAGACTATATTGAAAGATACATATTTTTTTGTTACTCACTGCTCTCTCAGTAGGTCAATAAATTTCATTACTTAACAATTCAGTTGATGGACCTATAGGAAACATACCCCAGAAAAGAAAGATAGGTGTAAGGTCTACGTACATCCTATCCTCACCTAAGACCCCACTTGTGGGATTTTATTCTGTACTTGTTACAAAACAATTAAGTTGATGGTCTATAGGAAACAATCTATCTACCCCACAAAGGTAGGTGTGAGGTCTAAGTACATCCTACTCTCTTCAAAACCCTACACGTGGGATTATATTGGGTATGTTGTTGTTGAACAATTCAGTTTAAGATCATTTCCTTGTTTTCTATGTTGCCCATCGTTGGTCAAACGGGGAAGTAAGATCTCTTGACCACTTACAAAATGAATAAAGAGAAGTAGTCTTTTCAGATCCCTTTATTACGAAATGCGTTATCAGAAACACATCTTTGTAGCCAGACTAAACTATGACCTTACTAAACTTCTCAACCGCATCCATATAGGGCTTTCTTCTATCTGCATACTTTATGTGACTCCACTTTCATTCCATACCCGGATCTTATGTGTAAAAAGGGCCATAAAACTAAAAAAATAAAATTATAAGTGAACTTAGATCAATTCTCCGGCTCAAATTATAAGGGTTGTTTTGAATCCTTTTACCTCTTCCTCGCACCATTTTAGTGATAGTATTTTTTTTCGATTTCCCACCTGGTGTTTGGTTTTCACATTGGAGTCTCGATTAATTTGAATTCGTGCGCCACATTTTAGTGATAATAGATGGTCAGCAATTGCTGCTGCTGCTAGTGAAAGTCAGACTGCTATGCTTTCTTTTTGTTAAAATTACTTTGTCAAACGTGAAACACTGCTAAAAAATGGATAAACTTTGACTGGCACAATGGATTCAATGCTAGCAATTCTGATGTTACTATTTGCATGCTAATATTGTTTTTTTTTTTAAAGCTAGTGGTTATCTATTAAAGACGGAACCGCGAAAGTATGATCTAGTGGTAAGTGTGCAACACGTGATAGGTGAGTAGGTGCACGTCATGGGTTTAAGTGCTGCCATATACAAAAGCTTGATATTTAAGTGGAAAAAGGTAGAAAGACCGATCCATCAGTCGAATTTATAACCGTGTTTTACTGGCCTTGGGGACTTTTTGGTTATTTAGAAAAATGAAACAAAAGGAAAATTAGGATCTTTCCCATATTTGGCCCCTATTTGTTTTGACATAATACATAAATGTACCCTTTAATGTCTCAACTGATATATATGTCCTCCAACTTTAAATAGGTATAAAGTTGATCAGGTAGACACACACGTCCTATGTGAAAGGGCAAATTTATGTGTTATGTCTTTTGTTTTGATTCGTTTAGGTGTTGATTAAATTAATTAGATATTAATTGAATGATTCAATAGAGACCCTTTCAGCCTGGGAAGGGGTAAGGAAGTAGAAATTATTTTGTTTTTTTTCTCCATTTTTCTAGTACAGAGTTCTACTGTTAAGTCACCAAACTCTTAAGCATTGAATTCTCAAAGAACAAAGATATCTTTAAAACATGGGACAGATATATAGCCCTTTGGCTTCATGTTCATTTGACTTCATAATTTTCGATACATATATGTAAAAACCTATTAAAACATCGAGAGATATTAGATCTGACTTTATAGTTCTAACTTTTAACAGTACAATGAATACAATGCATCTTAAAAAATTGAACCTATCAGATTTAAATCCTGATTCCGCCTTTAGCAATAGCTGCTGCTGCTAGTGAAAGTCAGTCTGCTATGTTTTCTTGCTGTTAAAATTACTTTGTCAAACCTGAAACACAGCTAATAAATGGGTTGACTTTGACTGGCACAATGGATCTGTTAGACACACATATATGTAAAATAGTTTTGACTTTAGTGTATGTATCTGTCAGTTTATTGCTTGAGATGGAGTATGTATTCAATAACTTATCTTGGTATGGACAACTGAATTCAAAGCTAGCAATGCTAATGTTACTGTTTACATGCTAATATTGACTTCTTTTTTTAAAAAAACTAGCGGTAAGAGTGCAACACGTGATGTGTGGGTAGACGCATGTTACTGGTTAACGCTTGCCACAAATAAAAGCCTGGTGTTTAAGTGAAGCGTAGAAAGACCAACCCGTCAATCTTAGGTTAACAATGTTCTACTGGCCCTGGGGATTTCTCAATTATCAAAAATATTGAAACGGAAAGGACATTCATGACAACAAAAGAGACATTTAGTGGCAATAAAATTTATTGCCGCTAGCGACAACTGAGTTAATGTTGGCATTCAGAGTCGCTAAAGACTTTAACGACCTTTATGTGAAGTGTTGGTTATAAATATCATGTTTATTATTGCCGCTAAATATAATATAACGACAATTATATTATAGCTGCACAATCCTTTATTTGGTATAGTGATTGGTAGCTGCACAATAAGAATGAAGAAATTGTTTGCTTTTCTTCTCTATTTTTCTAGTACAGAGTTCTACAACAACACATCCAATGTAATCCTATAAGCGGGGTTTGTGAAGGATAGAGTGTTCGCATATCTTATTCCTACCTCGTGAAGTTAGACAGACTATTTTCGAAAAACAGTTATACCGTTAAATCGAATTCATCAAGAGCTTTAAATGCCTTTATGATAGCCACAAGCTTCTCTTGATCCCCCTTCCCCCTCTTATCTCTTTGCTATGGAAGTCAACATATGACATTGTCAACAACTTGCTAATAAATATATGTAGACCGTAAACTATATCACATTAGTTTCACATGTGTGGAGTCTGGAGAGTGTAGAGCGTACGCAGATCTTACTTTTACCTCGTGGAGGTAGAAAAATTGTTTCTGAAAGACTCTTAGCTTTTAAGCAGGTTTTGTTGTTGTAAAACCATAACAAACTACCAAAGAATTCTCCCAAAAACAAAAGTTTAACACTTACAAAAACAGAACAAAAAAAATAAAACCAACTAATTTTCTTGATCTAACATGTTCGATACTTGACTATATTAAAACAACAAATATACTCGTAAAAAATGATAGTAGTACGATATGTGGGGACAAATGTAGCCTTTTTGACTACCGAATAATCTGAATCCATAACTTTCGACATGGAGTATAGAAATGTATCAAGAAATACTAGATTTGAACCCATAAGTTTACATTACAATAAATACAACACTAAGAATCTTAAAAATTAAACGTATCAAATTTAAATCCTGAACCCGCCTCTGACAACTGGAGAGTGATATCAGGGTGTTGTGGTTGCTTCTTTGATCTTTTTAATCGTTTTAACATCTGTCTTAAATGACTTAGCAAGTACCAATTCACTAATTCCACTATTAAAAATTGATGATGGTAATGTAACAGTGCCAGGACTAGCACTACCAAGAGCAGCTACACCAACTGCTTTTCTCTTGTGATCAAAATTATACTGATAATGTTGTAGTCCTTTAGGAAACAGAAAAATATCCCCTGCTTTTAGTCTCTGAGTATACAGAACACCCTTCGTATCGACAAAACCAACCTCTAAAACGCCTTCCAGGAGGAGAAAGAGTCCAGTAGCGCGAGAATGGTAGTGAGGCGGGTTCACAGAACCTGGAGGGAATTGAAGCACAGCTAGTGACACTCCTTGACCATTAAGAACTGGAAACTCTGCCTTTGTAGCCTTTGTTGTAGTACATTTATCTACTGATTTTTGAAATATACCGCGCATCGCGGTGTATGTGAAGTAATTGCCATCAACAGAGGTTTGATTTTCAGGGGACGTGAAATCTGAAAGGATGTCTGGATCACTTGCTATTGTTGTTCTTGATATGACAATTGTAAAAATTGAAATTAGAAGCAATAAAGAAGATTTAGTGGAAATCCAGGCCATGTTTGATTTTTTTGTTTTGATGAAAAAAATGTTTTCTAAGTTGATAATTTTTTTGATGGTTAACATGTTCAATTTATAGTGTGTTGTAAGTAGCATACCATTTTTTTTTTGTATTTTTGGACCTAAATTGAATAATTTAGTTGCTGACAATGTCAAATGATTCATTCAATTGAGAATTTTTTAATATTGTAGGGTATATACTATCAACTGTATTTCAAAAAGTTTAAAGACCTATTCAATTTTGACTTAAATTGAATGTGCAAGTGTACCAGAAACAGGTACTTATTAAATTTGATAAAAAGTTGAGAGGCGCCGCGCTAATAAATGTGGTGGGATGGATGGAATCGTTATACTTTTAAACGAGAAAGCTTGAGTTTGAGCTTTGAAATGAATTTCGAATATCAAATGATTTTATTTAAAAGAATTGTTAGGGACATGAAGTAGTAAAGGAAATACTCATGCATAATATTAGTAATATATCATCACTAGAAGCCATATAAATCTGTTTTTATTAATGGCATGGTAAAAAATTTAGTGGATATATTTTTCGGAAAATACATCAAAATTGTGACTATATAGCAACAATTACAACAATTACAACAATTGTGAAATCTTACGAGTGCTGTCTAGGAATGGTAAACTGTAAGTAGACTTTTACCCCTATTTGATGGAGGTAAAGAGGCTATTCCTGAAGGACATTGGCTCAAGTGCAACAAAATTGTGATTATACATGTTTGATCGATAAATACTATTACTCACTATTATGTATAAACAACATGGAAGAATTTAGGATATCTGGTCTAGTAACTTTTATGTAGCCCCTGTATTTGTATTGGGAAATTCATTAAATATATAAATTTATCTATTGGAAACTCAATAACAAAGTAAACTCTTGATCCAGCGGCATCCATGAAATCTACCTAAGGTTTGTTGCTCTCGTCATTGGTTGGATTCCCCCTGTGCACTTATTATATATATGAGTATATTTTTTATATGAAATTGTTGAAAAATCATAAACTTTAATTAAATTCCGGATCCGCCTCAAAGGAAAAGAAATAAGAAAGAAAAGAAGGTTAAAAATACCACAAAATATTTCTTTTGACCGTCTTGGAACAAAAAAAAATGGATTTTGCTTCAAATCAATAAGTAATTTTATGTAGCAGGTATAAATATAGCTTTCTTTGATACTTTCTACTTTACCTAACTTTAGTTTTTAATTTCTTGGTTATTTCAAGAATTATTCAAGCAGTTGCCATGATGAAAAAGAAAGACTCCTTCTATTGTTTTGACAAAATATTTAGTCGCACTTGATATTTACGTTGAATATATAATGTATATTATGTTTATGGATATCTTTACTTTAGTTTGTTACTTGGTTTGATATATGAAACATTGTGTGCGAGCAAATTTAATATATGAATATGGTATGATATTTAATATTTTAATATCTTATTTTTTTAATAAATACTAAATATTTACTGAATACTAAATGCTTTTGATGTGGAGTCGATGTTCCTCCTTGATTGTGTGCATTTTTATGAAGTTGCATGCATGGTGGGTTGCTAGTTTAGAGTCCTTTTCTCTTATGATGTCTTGAATCTCATTCGAGGACGAATGATCCCAAAGGAGAGATATTGTAACACCTTGGACTTGAGAAGGGCCATGATAGCAGTTTTCAGGAGCTTCTGGTGCCATCCAATGTAGGCCAGCCACGACACGTGAACTGAGCCACGGACCGTGGGTCTGGTCCGTGGATTGGCCACACAGCAAGGTCCAGAGGACCCCAAACCATGGCCGGACCAACAGACCGTTATTGGGTCCACGGTCCGTGGTCCGTGGTTGAGGGTCCATGGTCCATGACCCCAAAATCTAGTTTCTGAAACAATTGACGGACGAACAGGATGGACCGTCGGTCAAACCACGGTCCATCGTCCTGAGGTGTCGTTAGGGGCAGCAGTTATTTTCTTACGAACAGTTGAGTCTTTTCCTAATTATTTTATTCTAGAACTACGTGCACAATGATCATCAAAATACTAATATCAAATTATGCACACCATATACCCCTGTTGAATATAGCTGCCCTCTAAATATTGTATTAAAATCTTATATTTAGCCAACTGTTTTACCTATTCTCACAAGGGAAGTCACTTTTTGAAACTCGTTTTCGTAGAAATGGTAAAATAACCATGTATTTAGTGTAATATCACAAATAAAGGTATGAGGAGGGTACAAATCTTATCCTACCTCTACGAGGTAGAAAGTTTATTTCTAGGAATCTTTCAACTTAAATTAAACATGACAAACAATTTGTATATTTTCTAAAATATTTTAATCGACCAAACATGAAAAAATTGGAGTGTACACACACCCTATATTTTGTCCTTTCCTCGAGTTATTAACAAGATACTAATATTTATCATTATGCAGCGTTATAATTGATAACAATGTTTAATTTTAAATCATTGGATGAATCGTTCAAAAGCTGTATAACCACTTTCATATTGAATAATATTTTGGTGTGCTATACAACACATTATAAATTAAACAACTTAACTATCAAAAAAATTTGTCAAATTAATCAAACAAAAACAATCAAACATGACCACAAATATCACAAAATCTTCACTATTCCTTCTTATTTCAATTTTTACAATTGTCATATCGACAACTACACTAGCAAGTGATCCAGACATCCTTTCAGATTTCACGTCCCCTGAAAACCAATCCTCTGTTGATGTCAATTACTTCACATACACCGCGATGCGTGGTATATTTAAAAAATCGGTAGATAAATGTACCACAACAAAGGCTACAAAGGCAGAGTTTCCAGTTCTGAATGGACAAGGAGTGTCACTAGCTGTTCTTCAATTCCCTCCAGGTTCTGTGAACCCGCCTCACTACCATTCTCGCGCTACTGGACTCTTTCTCCTCCTGGAAGGCGTTTTAGAGGTTGGTTTTGTCGATACGAAGGATGTTCTGTATACTCAGAGACTAAAAGCAGGGGATATTTTTGTTTTTCCTAAAGGATTACAACATTATCAGTATAATTTTGATCATAAGAGAAAAGCAGTTGGTGTAGCTGCTCTTGGTGGTGCTAGTCCTGGAACTGTTACATTGCCGTCATCAATTTTTAGTAGTGGAATTAGTGATTTGGTACTTGCTAAGTCATTTAAGACAGATGTTAAAACGATTAAGAAGATCAAAATAGCAAGCAAACAATCTTGATGTTTTAGCTGAGGGTCTTTCGGAAACAGTATGGTATGTGCACAGATCATTCTCCTCAGACCTCCCTCGTGAGATTACACTAAATATGTTGTTGTCTTATATCTTTTTTGTTTCATGAATTCAATGATTAGTTAGTGAAGTATATAGGGTGTGAGCTCAATAAAATTATTTGGTTTCATTTATGTTTTTCTTGTAGTATTTTGATTTGTTTCTAGTCCTCCTTTGTTCCTCGGAACCAACAAGAGGTAGTATAGAAATATTCACATGTTGTCCACCGATTACATCTTTTTGTCTGATTTAGTTAGGCCTTGACTCACCCTTTATGAATGAATCTTGCGGAGGAACCCTTATAGTCAAAAATCCATTTCTAAAAGAAATACATTGAACAAGAAAGTTAAGGAGTTTGTTACTAGTTAAACTCTATTTGATATCATGTTATATATGACTAATACATGAAAAATTATGATATTAGCAATGTAAGAAAGTATAATGCATGAACTAACGTAATTTTAAAAAAATAGGGATAAGGCACAAGTACCCCTAGACTATAATCGAAATCTCAGAGACACACCTTAATTAAACTAAGGTCTTATTACCCCGAACCTATTTTTTTTTATAATTTTGTACACCTTTTTAGCTTACATGACATCCAAACATCTCCCACGCGCCTCAACTGCATGGAGTCACGGAGTGTGCTACGTACGCCAAAAGGTGTACAAAATTACAAAAAAAATAATGATTTCAGGGGTAATAAGCTCTTTAATTAAAGCTATTCTCTGAGATATCAATCATAGCCTAAGGGATACTTGTGTCTTATCCCAAAAGAATACAAATATAATTGTTCGTTAAAATCATTTTCGCATTCAATCTTATTGTATTTAGCTATTTGTGGAGAGGATTTTGTCAAGAATTTTTTAATAGAAATTATATAACGCATGACATTTAAATCAAACGCTATATAAAAAATAATATCAATATAACTCATGTTCAATAACAATATTCAATTAACATTATTAATATACACAATATTTCACATTATTGTGCACTCCAGATATACCAAACCGTCCAAACAAATTATTTCTACATTACGTTAGGGTCATTTAGTAGCTGATTAGAGTTATATAGATATCAATAATATATGAATTAGTTGGTTAAAATTATGTAGATATTAATTTTATAAGAATTAATTATTCATATATTAAATATACATATGTTAATTATTCCATCTTTTATCCTACATATAAAATAATATATAAAGTTTCTAAATTGTCAACCAAGTAATTAACTAATTTTCTATTTATTTACCAAACCTCATATAAATTATATGAAAAATAATATATGCGTACTTAATTCTTATCCCACAAAAACCAAACATCATATAAATTCTAGGAAAATTAACATATGCATAAACTTAATTCTTATCCCGTCACCAAACTTAACCACGAAGGAAAAGAATTATAGAAAAATTGATATAACCCACTCCTTGTTTATAACCCTCACAAACTCTCTCACAAACACTAATTCAATCAAGAATCAATGTGACTCACTATTTCAAAAGAATTCTCAACTCTAGGATTCTTTTGATCTCTTCCTCACACAACTCCCTGGCCTTTGCTGCTGTTCTCTCTCTCTCTCGTTTTTTCTTTCTCTCTTTTCTTGAATTGCAAAGACCAATTTTTCTTGTCTCGATCTTACGCCTTATATAGAGACTCTGGATTCACCGTTTGCCTTCTTCGACTTCGATACGAATAGGTCTTCGCGTTTTTCCTTTTCCGTATTCGTCTCTAACTTGTTTTCCTTATTTATTGATGTTTTACCTTTCCTTGTTTGCCTCTAACTCTTTACTGTATTTTTTTTTTATCGTTTTTGACTCGGAGTGTTCAATTCATGCATATATGCACTTGGTTCATATTTTGTCATCATCAAAAGCATTTGTATGACCAAGTCATTTCTCATCATATTTAACTACCAAATTTCTTCTTAATTTGTGTCACAACTATATATGTATTTACAGTGATGCCTTCAAATAATTTCCAGTTCCTTGCTCTCCAAACCTAGTATATCATTGCTCCGCACAATGCAACAATAAGTTCCTTGTGAAACTGTTGCCAATTCTTCTTTCTGAGTCTATTTAGAATATGTTTGACAGTTCCAGCTGGAATAAGTGTCCCAGGCCATTGTTACAATTCCGTTTTGACTCTCACTGTCCATTTTCAAGTAGAAAACAGGTGAATACGTGTCTCCTCTACTGATTTATCACACAAACAACATGTGTCATCTTCCACTAGAATATTTAATCTCTTGAGTCTCTCTTTGGTTAGTAATCTATCTTGCATAGCTAGCCACAATATGAATCTATGCTTAGGTTGAGCAAATTTAGTTCAAATTAAGTCAGACACTCTTAAGTCTAGCATGTTTCCCCAATGGTGTATTATAACTCTGTGTGAGTGAGTACTTTCCCTCGGGAGTGAGCAAGTAAGCACTAGATGAATACCAAATCTGCATCTCTACTTTCAAGGCATTAACTTTCTTTCAGTACCAACTTGAGTCCAATGGTGGAGTATGTACCAAATTTAACATGTCTTGTAGCTTACAAAATTCCACAAATTTTCAAAGTCTACTAATGCCAGAGTGCACAAATTTTCAATGTCTACATTAACCACGAAAGAAATGATCCAATAATAGTTGTCCATTATTGACTTGACTCACCTCTTAAGAAACAATAAATAATAGGAGTAATATTACTATATTATCCTTTGACTTTATTAAATTTAATGTTTTGAAAAATATGTTGTTGACACTCAATTTTGACCCTCCCCGGTAGGAATTAATTCACGAGCTTCTTAATTTCCAAACGATTTAGAATAATTAGTTTTATAAAATTTGAATACTTTTCAAAGTCATTTTAAGTGATTTTAGGCAATTTTCATAATTTATAATTAATAAATATATTTCATATAATTATATATGTAATTAGTATATCTTATGAATATTCGAAAATTATCTAAAAATAATAATTTAGTTTTACTTAAATACTTTATTAAATTAATTTGTCTAAATTAGTAGTTTATATTTTGAGTATTTAGTTTACAATTGAGTTAATTATTATATTTTGTTGAGATTAAGAAGCTCGTTAATTAATTATATTAATTCATCTTATTTAATTACTAGCCGAATTAACTAAAAAAATTCAATTTGGCTAGATTGTTAATTCATCTACCTAACCCTTTATTGCAATTCTAACCATTTATTCTCCCACCTTAACTCAAAATTGAGACCAATTTTGGCCCAATTTCCAATCTTCCCATTCCAACCCATCCTTAGCCCAATTCTATACCAAAGACCCACCTAACAATACAATACATACAGCAAGCAGTACCAGCCGACCCACACCCCTATACCCCTTTGTTCTTCTTCTTCTTACAGCAAGCCCAAAATCATATTAGTAACAGCAACACCAAATCCCAACTCAATTCTTTCAACAAAAAAAAAACCAACCCATAAACAAAGACCCAACGTCAACATCAACGTTCAGAAGAGCACCAGAAGTTTTCAGCACTAAACACGCTCACAGAAGCAGACGGAAAGCAACGCCAACATCACGGAACCATTCACAATTCCAAGCGGCATCAACAGTTTCAATCGATTTCAAACGGCGATGCACGATTCCAACTCACGGAGGTAGACGGAAAGCAGTGAGGAACGCGTTCAGCAGTGCACAGTACACTGCAATTCTTGTCTTCTTCCTCAACGTCCCTCTCAAATCGTACAGAAATCCAGCAACAACTTTATCTCTTAGAGATTTTTGAATTTCAAATT
>JAJOOS010023235.1:0-15645 GCA_029582725.1 Solanum chiquidenum
ATTTCAAGCTTCTTCATAATCATTTTAAATTGTCGGATGTAACACAATTTAAACGAAATTACATAAAAACCCCTCATAGAACCTCATTATAAAGTCAACACAAAGTCATAGACTCTTGCTTAACCTATCATTTTCCGAGTCGTTACAGATTAGATACTAGAAAAACATCCTTTCTCAAAACAACAACTCAATGCTCTACTAGGTTCTTTTAAAATAATATTCTTCCATTTTACTACTTTTCTTTCAGTTTTATATATATGACAATGTTTTTATTGATTCCAAAAGATAAAAGAAAGAGTTTTGGTACTTCCCAGAGGAACCTTTTTTACTTTGTGATGTTAACTACGTAGACGAGTCTAAAGATTTGTTTTTGTTGAAATAACTATTTTCATATGAATGCTAGTGTCATTTTCATCATCTTCTTCTTCTTTTTTTAAAAAAAATGTTCTATTGTAAATTGGAAAAAATTAGTGTGCAAAATTAAGAAAACAAAAATGAAATATAGAGGAAAAGTTGGAGGAGGGAATAGGGGAGCAGGAGCTGTTCAACATAATTGGAGGCCTAAAACAAAATTTTAGTTAGAGACCTATGATTTAAACAAGTAGTACTTAATATCTTTTCTTTTAAATGATTTCTATCGATAATTTTTTAATGTTGAAAATACTCTCCTTCACTAAGGCAATCATTATACAAATTGTTTAATATAATTTTAAAAGTAATAAGTTGACAAATTTTAAATAATATTAAGAGTTAGAACCGTAGAATCTAATGAGTTGGTATACCCCCATTTTAATATGCTTGCTTAGTGCTTGGAAATCTAAGTAGAAATAAAAAAAAATACAATTCACTTTATTCAACATTTTTCAATTATTGATTCATATTTTTGATGGAGTATTACTCTAATTTATCAAAGATTTAAAGAAAGATTGTACAAAAGAAGTTTTAAAAAATACAATAATGTGGATGTCAACGTTTACTAGATTTTTTTATTTGAAAAGATTAAAGAGAATGAAAACAAATTAACACATAATTTATTTTTATTGAAAATTTGAGGTCCCCCAAAACTCAGGGCTTACGTCATATGCCTTTTCCATAAGAATAGAGTCGTCCCTATGGGGGTAAGTGAGTGTAGAGAGATGACTGATTTCTTTTAATTTAAGGGGAAAAGGTAAAATATGCCATTGGACTTTGAGAAACGATCCATTTATGTCATTTGTTAATAGTTTGCCTTGTCTATGCCATCTCTATTTCAGAAAATGTTTATCTATGCCATTATGTGTAAGATGAGATTACTAAATTAAGCCAAACTTTTAACGGAGGACATATGAGCCTTTTCTCAAAGTTCAATAGCATATTTGATTTTTTTCCCTTTTAATTTTTTTTTAATTAATGAAGTGGCTGAATCATAATTGAACACGTGTAAAACTAGTTTTACAAAATCGAAACTATTTTTAGTTAATAAATAATATATGGATGAGCCTTTTTTGAAATGAAATTGACATAGATGAGAAGAACTTTTAATGGATGACATAGAGATGCCTTTTCTCAAATTAGAGGGCTGCCTCACAAGTAGCGCATGCATAAAAATCACTAAAAACTTTTACACTAGCGAGATTAGATATTGTGTTGCCTCCCAAGTAGCACATGATTTAACGACGTGGTATGATGTAGATCCCTTAATTACTTTAACTTTATCAAGATCTCGTTCTTCGACCACCCCTTTAACCTCCTTCGGTTGACCCAAGTAGATTCTAATCCTTTGATCATTCACCTTAAATCTTGTTCCTTCCTCAATTTCAAGTTCAACCGCTCTGCGTGGAAACACTTGTACAACTCTGAATGGTCCCGTCCACTTTGATTTGAGCTTTCCAGAAAACAAGCGCAAACTTGAATTGAATAAAAGTACCAAATAACCATTAGAGAATTCATGCTTTTAGTTCTTTTTTAATCATGGTACTTCTTCATATTTTCCTTAAATAAGTCTGAACGTTCATATGCTTTTAGGCAAAACTCATCAAGCTCATTTAACTTATTCAACCTATGATTGATGCAACATCGCAATCTAGATTCAACTTCTTGAGTGCCCACATCGCTTTATGCTCTAGCTCTACATGCAAGAGACAAGAGTTCCCAAACACAAGTAGGTATGGAGACATACGTATGAGAGTCTTGAATGTAGTGCGATAGGCCCATAGAGCATCATCAAACTTTCTCCACAAATCAGTAATGTTCTCATTCACAGTCTTTGCAGGAATTTACTTAATTTCTCAATTTGACACTTCAACTTGCCCACTAGACTACTTATGATAAGGAGTTTCTACGTTTTTTTGAACATCGTATTTCTCAAAAAATTCCTTGAACAACTTATTACAAAAATGAGAACCTCCATCATAGATAATCACCCTTGGTGTCCCAAATCTAGAGAAGATAGTCTTTTCAGGAATGTGGTGAAGCTTTTTCCCTGTTTGTTTGAAAACGTGATAACTTCCACCCATTTAGATACATAATCAATCACCACAAGTATGTACTTCATCTCATTCAAAATCACTTATCGACCCATAAAGTCAAGGCCCCAAACATCAAACAATTCAATCACCAAAATAAGATTAAGTAGGAGTTCTTGCTTTCTTGAAATACCTCTTTCTCTTTGACATGATCACAAGACTTGGCAAAATCATGAGCATCTTGGTGGATAGTAGAAAAATAATACCCACATTGCAAGATGTTATTAGCAGTCCGGATACCACCGTGATGGCCACCAACAAGAGGCAAATGGCAATCTTCCATTATACTCATCATCTCTACCTAAGGCACACAACGATGAATAATCAGACAAGAAACAAATAAGTCTCTTCCCAGAAAAACATTTTCACAGTAGACATGAATTTCCTTTTCTGGTGGAATGACAAATCTGAAGGCACCACATCACTCGCCAAATAATTAGTGAAATCTACAAACCAAGGGACAAGATCAAAAGAAGTACCCAAAACCTATTCGTCTAGGAATGTATCATCAATTTCAACTCTAACAACTATCTTCAACATTGCCTCTCCCTTTAATCAAGACAAGTAATCAACAACTTGATTTTTCGTTTCCTTTCTATATTTTACTTCAAAATCGAATTCCTACAACAATAGTACCTATCAAATCGGTCTCAGTTTTGCATCCTTCGTTGACATAGGATACCTCAATGATAAGTGTGCACAATAACTTTACTGCCAAGAAAAGAGGATATAAACTTTTCAAACTTGAAGAAAACATCAAGCAATTCTCTTTTAGTTACAATATAGTTCTTTTGAGCAACATTTACAGCTTTGCTTGCATAATATATGGGATGAAGAATCTTTTCTCGCTATTTCCCTAATAAGAAACTTTACTACCCGAGTTGTACAATCAATGGACGTAAAAGAAGCATGAAGCCAATCCATCCCCAAGATGACATCAAAGTCCAACATATCTAATTCGATCAAATCAACCAAAGTGACTCTATAAGAGTAAGGAGATTGGACACCTCCTATATACTCTTTTAGCTATGACCGAATCACCTACCGCGGGAGACACAGAAAAAGGTTCTTTTAGGGTTTCGGGGAGTATTTCAAATTTCATAGCTACTAAAGGTGTAACAAAAGGTAAAGTGGCACCGGGGTCTAATAATGAATAAACATCAATAGAAAAGACTTGCAACATACCTATTACAACGTTGGGGGAGTTCTCTTTCTTACCTATAGATTGGAGAGCATAGAAACAGTTCTTCTTATAAGCATCGGAGTTGGAACCATTTGGAGGAACTTGATTAACCTCTTTCCCCTTGGTTGCACGAGTTTCACAATCTTTCAATTGATGCCCACTTTTTCCACATCCATAGCACACATCCATACCGGTAAGACATTTCCCCTCATGTCTCTTACCACACCTGGTACATGTAGGTTTCTCCATGGGAGATCCACTCTTATTTCCTCCTTGAGGCTTAGGGTTAGACAACCTATCTTTTTTTGTCTTGGGAGCATTAGAGAAACTTTGATTAGAGAACCTCTTCTTGAATCTTGATCCACTTTGACCCTCGATCTTACCCTTTGAAGAATTCCTATCATCGACTCTTTCCCTCTTTACCTCTCTAGTCTTCTTCCTAAGCCTTGATTCCTCAACTTGTTGAGCATGAACCATCAACCTTGAGATATCCATGTTGTCATGGAGCATTGCCGCTTGACACTCTTCTTCAATAGCATCAGACACTCCCGTCACGAAACAACTCATTTCATCTCTAGGATTAGACACCAAAGAAGTATCATACTTGGACAGCTTCGTGAATTTGAAGGAGTATTCTTGGACACTCATCCCTCCTTGATAGAGATTGATGAACTCCTCAACCTTGGCTTCCCTCTTCTCATGGGGAAAAAACCTTTCAAGGAATGCCTTCTTGAACACCTTCCAAGTTATGGCACCCGCTCTTATAGCCCTATTATCCTTCCATTGAGTAAACCATACTTGGGCCACATATTTCAATTGATACCCCGCTATTCGGCTTTCTCAATAAAAATCACTCCCATTGCATCCACAATTTTGTAGACCTCCTCCAAAAATTCTTGTGGGTCTTCGTTCACCTTGGAACCCAAGAAAGTAGGAGGATTCGTCCTAGTGAAATCTCTCAACCTTGAGGCAATAGTACTCACATTGGGCTATACCCGAGGTCTAACCTCTTGGTTGGCTTGAGCCGCCATAGTTTGAGCTTGAGTGGTGACGGTTTGAGCTTGAACCATAATGAGTTGAGTCAAAGTTTGGAAAGCGTCCCTTATCTCAACATTAGTCATGACCCCTTCATCATTAGGAGCTTGAGGGTCTTGAGGAGCTTGAGGGGGAACCTCCTCATTCACATTCTCTTTTTTTTTCCTCCTTGCATTACCTTTTCTTGTATTCATATCCTATATGCACAAGAAAAGGGTTATAAGAAAGGACTATATAGAGTTAAAACTGTAAGCACGACTAAAGAGTAATGAAGAAAGTGAGATTTCTTAAACATCTTATAGCCTCTCATTCATAATAGTGGCGCGCTTCACACTCATGAACAAGAGTTTACTAGACGCGGTGTTTCAGACATCTACCTAAATATTATTCCCAAAAACATATGCTCTGATACTACGTTTGTCACGACCTAAGAGCACCTCAAGTCGTAACACGACATATTTCAACCCGAAAGGGTCTCATACAATCCATCTAGCATCATCATAACATAAGACATAGAAATAAGGCGGAAAATTTAAAACTTTTACAATCGCAGTTCAACTTCATTTTTCATATAAGAAAATCATAGGAATCTAGACATTTGTCTCGTACACCATCTAAACCAAAGAACAAAAAGTTGGGAACTTAGCCCTTATACATCAATAGAAAGTCTCAATATACAAGATACAACATAACTTAAAAAATAGGAAATCCCATTCTCGAACTTGAGGACTCACCAACAACTTGGAGATAGCAAACCAAGTCTTATTAGGATGAGATTGGAGTCACCTAGCCAGAACCTACACTCATTAGGTAGTAGAAGGGAGAAAGGGGTTAGCACATAATATGTACTAAGTATGGAAACATGCATAAAATCCTTAAACATGATAAAACGGACATTTTAGTGAAAAGGATGCATTTATTGAGTTTGGAAACCAACATGTCTATCCAATGTGCAACACAAGCCACAATCACATTTATACTCAATATAAGATAATATCAACACCTTAGCAACCCCAAAGAAGCATTTGTGCAATGTATGGTTGGCATCCCATAATACCAACCTTACTAAATACCCCCTTGAAGCTACCTTGGTCGTGTACAACATCTTCAAACTTTATTAATATCATTGGTCACAATTAAGGAAATAGTCATGCGTAATACTTTGAATATAAGGAAAGTCATTGACATCAACTAACCATTCAATACACATGCATACATTGAATCGCATCATAATGTAAATGAACCATCGTACATCATCTTACTAAACCCACTTGTGCAATGTGGGAGTGAAGTCCCATACCCCCACTCCTACTAAGCAAATTCACCAAGAAGTTATAGTATGATTCGTGTCTCATTCATTATCTTCATTATTTAGGGAAAAGTTGCCGTAACCGACATAGACCATGTGAGCTACATGGAATCCGGTGTTGTGTAACCCCACACCGAAAGAGGTGTTCTACTTGCCTAAGGTAGAACAAAAATGTTTATCTATAAGGTGGATCCACTAGCTAAGGTCCTATGTTGGCACATAGTTATAAGATAGGGAGATTGCTTCTAGAAACCCGCCCTATGGCATTGGCGGAGGGGCTTCTTCCCTTGTGGATGACCCTCGACATTGCATTGGCGGGAGGGCCTGTACCTCATTGTCCATATCCATTCGATGCTAAGCAATGTTTCCCAAATTATACGTCATTAGTATTTGAATTGTATTTACATGTGTGAAGGATGTACTCTACCCCTCATTCAATACAATTCATAAACATAGCTCAAGGATTCATTAAATGTGAGAATGTACTTTCAACTTTAGAATCATAATTATTATGTGAGGATAACTTTCACACCAAGATCATGTATTCTCATGAGAATGTACTTTCAATCAACACCATAGGATCAACATGGTTTATGTACAATTCATGCATAATAATGTGTAAAGGTGCATATGAGAACTATACTTTCAATTAACACCATTTGATTACATCATAATCATATTTATTCATGAAGTGTATGTGTGTTTAATTGTTCTTGCAACAAACCAACAACAACCATATCATCATACTAGACAATACATATAATCTCAAGTGTAGGGGTAAGGGAAGAAAAACCTTTCAACAATACCAACTTTACACATTAGTCATAGGATATTTTCTTTCTAAGTGAATCAATAGTTTATACACATATTTCATTCATATGCACAAACCCTAGCAATATGCCCCCTTTCAAGGTCATGAATCATGTTTCACAATTACACCCAAAGATACTACAATAGGCATGAATACAAGAAGATTCAATAAGTAAATTCATATGGGTAGTAATCATCTTGCATCAATACACCCATCACAATTCTTGAAATTGGGGTCATGGGGGTATTCGTGTGTTCAAGGGGAATTTTATAATGAAATCACCATTAAACAACAAATCATCCATAGTATAATGCAATTAACAAGATGAAATCATTTTTCGGAAGAACCCATGGGTAGAATATAAACTGTAGTTTTTGAACAATATACCAATTTAGAAATTTGATTTTGAAGGGCTTAATGGATAAAATTGTTCCATCAATCAAGGTCCCCATACCTTAATTGAAGCCTTTCCCATGAATCGGAGTGAAAATCTTGGAGCTTGAACCCTAATCTTCAAGTTCTTGGATTTTCTTCAACGGAGGAACTTCTAGAGAGATATATATTTAGAGGATTTGGGTCTTATTTTATTTGATTAAAAAGTGATTAAAAAGGAGGAAATTTGACTATAAAAAGTTTTTATATTTAGTAGGAAAATAGTAGAAAGTGTTGGTTTAAGTTTAGCAAAGATTTACTAAAAGACCCTTCATTAAACTCCAATTTCTAGTCTTCCCACGCTGAAGCTCACCCTTTTGGCACCCTTGGATCGCCAAGGCACTTAGGCGACACGCCTAATGCACCTTGGTCTCGCCCAAATTTACAGTGAGCTCCCTAAATGGGCAGCTTACTAGGCGATTTGGAGGGGCAATGGGTGAATCGCCAACCCATTGGGTGACCCTTAACCCATATCTCCCTTTGTTCCAGTAGCTATTACTTGTGAGGAGGCTATCCACTAGGCGAGGCGAACCCTTTGGCGCATTGCCAAGGCATATGGGCGAAGCTACTGCCCATCGCCGAGTGGATCAAAGGTAGGTATTGCTTTCCTTTATTTTTCTTAGGTAGTTTAGGGTCCTAGACTTCACCCTAGACTCCTTCGTTATTCATTCAAGATCTAAAATAGCCTATTTGTTGACTTAAGGTTACTCTAACCCATAAATGAGGATCTGGTTTATCCTACCAGTTTCTGGGGTGTCACACTTTTGTAAGAGGTTTAGAGTGTAATATGAGGATTAAAGGTTGTAAAAACGATTCCCGTACTTAGAATAGGGGTTTAAAGGTTAGGGCGTCAAGGTACGATCACCCAAGGACCACCCAAGGGGTCCTTGAGGAGGACCTAAAAACAGCCCTAAAAGCTGTCAAAAAATATGTCACCTACGTTTGGCCACCTATTAGCCGTAGGTGAACCCATGCCCTGTAGGTGGGGTTTGTGGGTCAAGGCCTGTTAAGGCCTGCAATTTACATGCTGCAAACCCCATCCTTGAAGTAGCAGCACGAGCTGTGAACTCACCCATGGTTTGTGGGTGGGTAATCCTTAGGTCCCTTCAGTGTTTGAATTTTTGTTTTTAGTTGAGTGTTTAGAGATTAAGTTAGTAATTAGTTAGGGGTTAAGGTAGGTCGGTTACTTAGTATTAAAAAAACTATAAATACCTAATAGACCCCTAAACTAAATCATTTTAACATTCATCTAAGACCCCACAATACTCTCCAAATATTCTCTCTCTAAAAGTGAAGAAGAAGAAGAAGGGAGGAGAAGACGTCAGAATTCCTCCATTGATTCAAGCTTTATTTAGGGATTTGAAAAGAGGTATGTTTAGATTATTCATCTATGGGTTATTCCCCCATATATCCCCCCCATAGTTTCCCCCAATTGTGAAGTCAAAAACCCAATTCTAGCTAGGGTTGTGCTTACATTGTGGGTAGGGTTTGGGTATTATTCCAATCTAATGGATAATACCCAAATATGATTTTTTTTGGCTTTTTTTAGTTATATTATGATGAATTCATCTGATTTTTATGGTAAACCCTAATCTAACCTGATGAATGTGATATTTATGGGTTTATGCCATTAGAGGTGAAATTGAAGGTTCAAGGTGATCTTCTTAAATTAATGTCATGTATACTAATTGATCAAAGCTAGGATCATATAATAATGAATTGAACTAGACTTTATTGAATATGAAGGATCTTGACTTGTGAAGTTAGAATTGAACCTTTATTAATCAATTATGACTAGAATCACTTAGTAGTAAAGAATGTGATTGAATAGTTTGTAATTTAGACATGAATGAAGTTAATCTTAAAAGTAGGGCTTGTAGCCATAAATGTTAGGGCATTGGGGGTAAAGCCAATATTATGTAACTGTGTTGTGGATTGCTTCTCTCTTACACACTTAGGCATCTAGGCTAGCTTAATAACCTAAAATGAATGAAATCTTGTTAGTCTAGAATAGCTTGAAGTTGTGACATATGTTCCCTTCATGTATAGCTTGGATTAGTAGGATAATACCAAGGTTGATAGCTTGGGATGGAGGATCTATACTCTCCTAAGGTATATCTTGACTTGGCATTGTAAAATGCATTTCATGGTAGCATGAGGTAGGAGTAGTCATGGTTGCCTAGGATTGAGGATTTACACTCTCCTATGGGAAGCATGAACTAGCATTGTTATGATGCCTTCATGGTAGCATGATAGGGTTTGGCCAAGACCATTTCATGGTACCTTTGGAATAGAAGATTAATACTCTCCTAAGGGGAGCTTGACTTTGCATTATAAGGTGCACTTCAAGGGTAGCTTGAGTTAGGTTAGTTATGGTAGCTTGGGATTGAGGACTAATACTCTCCTAAGGATAGCTTAGGATTGAGAATCGTACTCTCCTAATGAAAGCTTGCACTTGTACCGTAGTATAGTTGTAAGGGTAGCATGACATAGTTGGTCTAGGACTATTTCATGGTAGCTAGGATAGGACACTTGTACCTTTCCTAGAATAGCTTGGACTTGCATGTTAGTGTGTCTTCCAAGGTAGTTAGTTTAGCTTAATCTAGTTATGTTAGTAAGATGATGGCATGGTTTAGCCTATTGGGTGGTTATTCCTTGGTAGCCTTGAATAGAGGTAAATAGAATAGAGGGACTAGTCCCCAACTAGTGAACATTCATGATAGTCTAAAGGAGTACTTAGTGTGGGTAGTAGTAAGGGATGCTATCCATACATTGCACAAGTATGACTTAAGGCTAGGTATGAAGGGTTCCCACACATAGTATAGACTTAACTTGGGTTGTTTCTATAGTTGCCTTCCAAGATATGATTGACTAAAGGTGGTAGGTCCCTTGTCTATATGAAGATAGCCAATAGTAAGACCAAAGTAGGGTGAATATGACTAAGATTATTTCAAGGTTATGCTTAGTGTGAAGGGTAGTATGGGATACCTTTCATCCATTGCACAAGTATACTGCCCTTATAATAGAAAGGTTTATGACTTAACCATGCATATAGACCATGATTAAGATGACCAAAAAGGGATACTTGGCTTGGGTGGTATTATGGGATGCTAATATTGCTTTGCACATGTATGCTTTTAAGGTTACTGGAGAATGGTTCTATTATGATATAGATGACTGAGAGTGAAATATTCTTACATGATTATGACTATCTCCTATGCTCATTAACTATGTATTATGTTGAGTTATGTTCATACGATGCTTATGTTGGGGGATCATGCTATGACTATGATGATTATGTTATGACTATGTTATTATCTCTTATGCTTATGTATGGTGCCCTTATAATAGAAAGGCTATGACTTAACCATGCATATAGACCATGATTAAGATGACCAAAAAGGGATACTTGGCTTGGGTGGTATTATGGGATGCTATTCTTGCTTTGCACATGTATGCTTTTGAGGTTACTGGAGAATGGTTCTATTATGGTATAGATGACTGAGAGTGAAATATTCTTACATGATTATGACTTATATCCTATGCTCATTAACTATGTAGTATGTTGACTTATGTTCATACGATGCTTATGTTGGGGGATCATGCTATGACTATGTTATTATCTCTTATGCTTATGTCTTACGTTGACTAACCATTTTGAGATGCTCTTATAATGTTGTGCTAGCTTTCATACTTGGTACATTTTGTACAAAAGCATATAGCCAACATTCTAATCAAATGTAGGGTTTCGGAGATTTACTTGCTTTGGAGGCTAGGTTTCTAAGGTGCAAGAAGAGTTGAAGATTTGGTGAGTCCTCACAGCTTCGAGGACAAACCCCTATTTCCTTTATGTCATTTTCTTATGTTTTAGACTTTGTATGGGCTGCGTCCCAATAGTTTTATTCAAGAGTTATGTTAGATGGTTTCAGACAAAGGTGTGGTAAAGATTTCCGCTTGCTTTTATGAAACATGACTTTGATTGTAAACGTTTTAACTTGTTCCATATTTTATTTCTATTACCTATGTTATGATGCTAAGGGCTTCTATGAGACCCCTTCGGGGTCAAGCATTCCATGTTACGTCTAGGAGGTACCCCTAGGTCGTGACACTTACGACTGTAACTGACTGAAGAAATGGTGTCTCACAATAGAATTATTTATTCGAACTAAGTGATAGATGCACCCCTCAAAACTAACTTTTTGGCCTTAAGGTAAGATATGAAACAGCCTTTAGGCACTACTGGATTACTTTTTTCCACTCTAAGATATGCTTATTAGGGAACTGAAACTTGAACAATGGAGTTGTATATTGATTGAGGAATAACAAGCATAAACCAGTCCAAGCCTAGACTGACATCAAAATCCACCATGTCTAATTCAATTAAAACAACCATGGTGTCTTTATGCTGAGTGAAAATGGTACAATCAAAATATACTCTTTTTTCTAGAATAAAGTCACCCACAGGTATAGACATACTAAAAGGCTCAAGAAGTTGTTGGAGGAAAGTCCCAAATCTCATGTATACATAATGAGTTACAAAAGATAAACTCTCACCTGGATCAGGTAAGGCTTATCATCAAGGTAAAGGAATTTAAGCATACCAGTTACAATATTTAGTGAGTTCTCTCTATCCTTACGACTAGCCGTAGCATATAGAGTATTTGTACCCTGCTTGTTCCTAAAGTTGCCATGTGAGACTATGCCTAGACTTTCGCTGTTTTAAATAAAAAATTTAGATTGTAAGAATTAAAAGTTTTAAATTCTGCACTATTTCCTATGTTCTTATGTGATGATATGCTATGAGGGTTGTATCAGTATTTTCAGAGTCTTGTACGCCGTGTCACGTCCGGGGTGTAGGCTCGGGTCGTGACAACTTACTTGTACCATGCATGAATAAGAGCCCATACTCCCACCCATGCTAAGTAAGGCTTCTTGAGTAGCCATAGTTCATCATAAACTTGACCATGTGGGAATTAGGATTAACCGACATAGACCATGTGAGCTTGCATGGAATCTGGTGTCATGCCTCACACTGAAAAGAGGTGTCCTACTTGTCTAAGGTAGAACTAAAATATATTAGCTTTTAGGTGGATCCAATAGCTAAATGACCTACAGGGGCACATAGTTTATGTGATAACGAGATTGTTACTAGAAAACCCCAACCATAGTTAACGGGGGAGCTTCCATTTCATGAGATTACCTTTAGAAACCCAGCGTTACTTAATAGGAGAGCTTCTATCTCATTTTCAATATCCACTCGGTTCTAGGCATAATTCCCATGAAGTATTTAATTGAGTCCTAATTTGCTTCATTAGGATAGCTCATTAGATTATGTGTGGGAATAAACTTTCACCGTTCATGTCTTCATGTTAGATTCAATTAGGTGAGAACTGACTTTCAACCTAGAATCTTCATTATGTGAGAAAACCTTTCACATTATGTTTATTATGTATTCATGAATAGCCTTTCAATCAACACAATAATATCATTATAATCACGGAATAATCATGCATAAGTGTGTATGTGGGAATGACCTTTCAACAACACAACAATTAGATTATGATCATGTTCATAAAGTATACACATTGACTCCACAATTAGGCATAATTATCATGTTTTACCCCTCTTGGATCAAGGATCACATTCAACCAATCACATCTAGGGTTACTACATTGTACATGAAAGATAACATTATTCAAATAATTCAACTATTACAACATAATCTCTTAATATTAATCTCACTACAATTCACCCACATCACAAAGTCATAAATTGGAGATATGGGGGTTTCATGGGTTCTTGGGGGAAATTCCACATCATAACCATAGAAAGTCCTCAATTAATACATAATTGAAGTAATCAATACATTACAGTCATGATTCTATTATATTCTACTTGCATCAATCAATACCCACACTTTGAGATCCAATTTTAGAAAATAAGGAAATTCATGGATTCTTGAGTAATACAACATAAAATCATATAAAATCATCAACATATCCATAAACAAACATAATTCAATCATTTAAAATAAATTTGAAAGGAATCCATGAGATTGAAGTCAAACCCTAAGTTTTGGGTTTTCTAACTTCGAAATTGGGGGTTTTGAAAAGGCTCTATGGGTGAAGACTACCCATAGATGAAAAGCTACCATACTTTATAGAAGTTTTACCATGAAATTGAGTATAAAAGATTGATTCTTCAACCCTAACTTCACTCTTCTTCTTCTTCCTTGGAATTCTAGAGAGTGTTTATTTTGGGGGGAAATTTGTTATGGATTTTGGGTTTTGGGATTTATTAGGTGTAAGGGTTAGTTAATGACTTAAAAAGTCTTATATAGGTCTATTAAATCAATATAAAACGACTCCACATTAAACAAACTAAACGAGGAATTTACCGAAATACGCTTACGTTGGCCAAATTTGGACAGCATGCAGGCATGACCCACGACCATGACCCACGATCCGTGAGTGGACTCACATGGCATCCTGCAGGTCCGTGGGTTGGGGTTTTGTAGCTTGAAAATTGGTCTTGACCTACGAACCACTCCCAAGAGGCGTGGATGGACCTATGCCCCATAGGTCCCATCCGGGTTTCACCTTATTTGGGCAGCTTGGAGGTTAGGCTTTAGTGTCCTCCTCAAGGACCCTTGTTTGGTTCTTGGGGAGTCGTACCTTGACGTTTAACTCCCAAACCCTTCATTCTAAGTTTGAGAAGCGAGTTTTACGACTCTAACACATACGACAAGCTCTAGCTAAGCCTACTAGTTTCCGGGGCGTTACAATAACGCCCCCTTGCGAACATTCGTCCTCGAATGACACTCTAGGAGATTCTTAAGGTTACAACTCTATACTAGCAACCCATCATGTATGAAACATCAAAATAATGCATCATTCAAAGGAGGAAACATCAACTCCAACTCAAATATAATCAATACAACACAAGGAAGTAGGAACCCCATCTAACAACCCATCATGCATGCAAACTCAACATTTCTCATATCATAGGAGGAATTCCCTTCTCCAAGATTTAAGGCATGTTCAACACAATATCATGAGGCCAACATGCAATTACTTTCAAAAGCATACCAAACCATGTTCATCAACTCAACTCATGAAGTCAAATAGGCAACTCATACTTAATGCACAACAAAATGAGGAAATTCAATCATAAAAATTCATTTTCTTACTAAAAATGGATTTCATCAAGAACATGCATGATACACGGAATTTATGGAACAGATACAACATCGAAGAATCCATAATCATGAAACAAGTCAAGGGAAACTTATTATCTCAAGCTAAAGGAGGAATAGAAGGAAAGATAAGGATATCAGGATATCTCATTGTCCTTTGGCCTCCCAAGTAGCACCCTCACCTTCTACCCTCACTCAAAGAATACTCCTTCACACTTTCATGAAAACAACTCTCTCATTCTTCTATTTCTTAACTTGACGGTCTAAGACCTCTACCGGTACTTCTAAATTAGAGAGGTTCTCATTTAAGCACTCTAGCTCACACGAAACCTTATCAAACCGGGACTTATCTTTTCAAACTCACTACACCTCTCAAGGTGAGAATTTCTAGTAAACCTAAATCATGAACATCTAGAACACTCCACGACTTTTCCATCTAAGCACATCATCTCCCCCTTGGAAGTGAGCCCATACAAACTCATCTAGGCACCATTTCTTTCAACTCTAAGGTCAACTCAAGTTATCGCTACTCCTTCACATCCATCACACAAGATGATTCTAAACCATGGTGAATTACACTTCTACCCTCTTTTAGAGGAGTCTACTCACTCAACACCTGTAGGCATCAGTCAAACACACTATTCATCAAATCCTTCAACACACCCTAAAACTCATCATGACTAAGTCGGGTTCTACCAAACAACACACATAACCATAATGCAACCCATTTACACCCAAGACAACATAAAAGGCCATCAAGTCACAAAATACAAGCAACACCGGAATCTAAATAAGCATAAAACACATACCGGGAGCAACATTTGGATGACACTCTTGTTCACCTCTAGCTTGGAGAGCAAAGGACCTACTTTGCTTTGGAGCACTAGAACTTGAACCACTAGGACCGGATGAAGGGTAGGGTTGAGACCTAAGATGACTATCCCCTTCACTTTTATCAACCATAGGGAAATTGTAACGACCTGGAAAATGATAGAGTGAAACTAGAGCCTCACATGTGAGTTTGGAATCGAGAACTTAATGAAATGATTATATTTGAATTTGACCCAAAAAGTTCTTAAAAAAATGTGCTTCGGAAACACCTTTAATTGTAATTTCCATATATCTCAAAATCCGTGCATGATTTCGAAAATCCGACTTCATATTCTTGTTTAGGGG
>JAJOOS010023236.1:0-21313 GCA_029582725.1 Solanum chiquidenum
TGTACGGGATTAGTCCCGAAATTTTGTACTCTAAAGTATTAGATGGTTTGAGACAACATGTATAACGTCTAGAAAGTCTTCCGCTTGCTATTTTTTTTTATGCAATGTTTTTCTTGGTAAAGAAAGTTTTAAATTCCTTATGGTTTTAGTGTCTATGTGATGAATGAATGATAAGAGGCTTGTATTAGACCTCTTCGAGGTCGAGTACGCCGGTTACGACTAAGGGGTGCTCCCGGGTCGTGACAATCACCTACCTCTTATTGAATTTACTTACAACACTAGTTACAACGCTAGCATCCAAATGACTCCTTATGAATCTCTCTATGGGAGAAGATGTAGGTCTCTTATTGGATGGTTTGAAGTTGGTGAAGCTGGGTTGATAGGACAAGATTTAGTTCATCAAGTTATGGAGAAGGTGAAAGTGATTCAAGAGAGGTTGAAAACAGCGCAGAGTCGTCAGAAATCCTACATGGATGTTAGGAGGAGGGAGTTAGAATTCAAAGTAGATGATTAGGTCTAATTGAAGGTTTTCACCCATGAAGGGTGTTATGAGATTTGGTAAGAAGGGGAAACTTTGTCCCCGGTATATTGGTCCTTACAAAATATCCAAGAGATATCACAACAAATAGCAGCGGTTCATCTGGTATTTCACGTCTCCATGTTGAAAAAGTACATGGGAGATCCTTCATTTATCATACCAACTGAAAATATTGGTATCAAAGATAGGTTGTCCTATAAGGAGATCCCGGTTCAGATTCTAGATCGCCAAGTCCGCAAGTTGAGGATCAAGGAAGTAGCATCAGTCAAAGTCCTTTGGAGGAATCAGTTTGTTGAAGAAGATACTTGAGAATATGAGGAGGATATGAAGAAGAGATATCCACATCTCTTTGAACCCGGAGAAGTTCCAGATCAAGGTACTAATTCTTTTATTAGTACGCTATAATTTATATACTTGATGTGTTAGAATTGCTTGTTGGGTGTTTGAACTGAATGATTGATGTTACACCCTTAGCCTTTTAAGAGTAATCTCATTCGAGGATGAATGTTTCCAAGGGGGAGATGTTGCAACATCTCGCTATTTGAAACAATTAGAAAGAGCTTGATTTAGAAAGAGTTGTTTTTGGAAAGAAGGAAAAATCTGGAAAAGTGATTAAGTATGTTAAGTTTGAATTTCGGTCATCTTCAAACGACCATAACTCCTACATAAAGATGAGTTAGGTATGTTACAAGATACCGTAGGAAATATCTTTGAATTATCTTTCCAAGTCCTCCGAGTTTGCGTGATTCCGAGTTCGTATGAGTGAGATATGTCCATTTGAAGTTGGACCGTTAAAATTAGAAAAGTCTAATCCGGGTTTTAGAAGGGCATTATGGTCTTTACATTACCCAATTAATTAAATCCGTTTTTATTAAATTATTTGGGGTCTAAACTGAGTTAGTTCAGTTTACGCTATTGAGAACTATGTTAGAGCTTTGAGAGAAGAGAAAAGAGAAAGAAAGGAGAAGAAAAAACAAGATTTCGCCGTCTTCATGAGGAATTGATTGCGGCTTTCGTCAAGGATTTGATCCTACAAGATATGTGAGACTTTCACAACTTTTGGTTCGTTCACCCACGTGCCAAGCATGTTTATTTCAGCGTGAATTTGTCCTAAGGGTTGAAAGTTTTATGTTCTTAAATTTGTTTTCGTTCTTGAATTAGGCTGAGATTGAGATAATTACGTCGAATTATAGAGTTGTTTTGAATTAGGTTCTTAGATACTTTTGCTGGGTATCTGAATCTAAAGAGAATTTGAGAAAAAGAACCGAGTTTAGGCGGATTGGGGTTAGAAAATGAAGAAGGAACAAGTCGGGCAAATCTGGGTACTAGGTCCGTGTCGCGGATCTACTCCTCAGATTGGGAAAATCCTCCCTCGCGTCGCGGAGCGATCACGGACCGTTCTGCCTTAAAATTTATTTCGTGACAAAATATTTAAATACATCTCCGCGTCACGGACTACTTTCTAGACAATGATTTCTTGATCTTTTCTCATGTTTAACCATATAAAAATAGTCCTAAACATCATGAGATCCTTCCTATCACAAATCACAATCCTTGAATCCATAAATTCAATTTAAGGAAAGTTAAGTGTCAAATCTAGAAGTTAAGAATCAAGTCAAAAGAAGTTCATAAAGTTTTCAAAAGTCTTTCACAAACGTTTCAACTTTGTTTTAAGACTTAAGCTTCGAGTTGAGTAAGAGTAAGAGTTCATTTCTTCAATGATTTTATACGGGAACTAAGTATTCCCTAGAGTTAAAATATTTTCACATTTGAGCAAGAAAGGGAAACACCGATTTCCAAGAGAGCTTTTAAGCTAAGTTTTGAGTAATTATCTCAAACCAAAGAAAGAGTTTTGTTTTAAAAACATATTAGCTAAGTATATTTTGGGAGTAGTATTGAGCACCGATATGGGGATGCAAGTTCATAATAACTCAAGTCTCCATAAACCAGGTAGCCATCATGGGTAGAAAAGGATCATACTTTTTAGATGAATCCTTAGTGCTTTTTAGCATATACTAGTGGATCCACTTAGTTAAGGCGTTCTATATGACGAAAAAGTATAGGACAGTTCTGGCAGCGTGGGCAAGACGTTGTATCACCACTTAGGCTCATAGTGGTGGTTGTCGGTTAGAGACACTCCCAAAGAAATTATATTACTTTATTATATGAGTAAGTTGAGTTGTTATTGCATTTCTTTAAAAAACTGAGTTGCTTTCTACTAATTTTAAACCTTTCAATATACTGCATGTGTATTGTTGCTTTATATTGAGTTAAGTTATTCATGAGTTGAGTAAAGTCACGGTATGTGTTTCTTTCAGATACCTTTCAAGATTATGTTATGTTTAGTATTCCCCTCGCATACTCGTACATTCAAAGTACTGATGTCATTTGGCCTGCATCACTTTATGATGCAGACACAGGTAACCAGGATCAGCATTTAGCCCCTCATTGATCCAGTTGAGCACTTAAAGTCAGTTAGTGAGCCTCCGTGCTTTCCAGAGGGCTCTTTTATACATTGATTTCTAGTATTTCAGTTGTTAGGATGATCGGGGGTCTTATCCCACCATACCTCTTTGTTTTAGAGGCTTCATACGCGAGTAGCTATAGTTCTTTAGTCTTTCCGTTTTCAGTTGTATACGTTTAAGACTTTAGTTGCCATTTTGGCTAAGTTTAATATTCCTTTAAGACATTGCATGAGTTATCCTTTTGAGACTATTCTTATGTTTAAGTCTTCCGCTGAGTAAGTAAGCCTGGACAAGGGTTCGCATGGGGCCAGCAATGATTCTCAAGTGCCAGTACCGCCCAGGGTGTAGGCTCGGGGTGTGACGATTCAGACCCACTTTCTCAAGCTAAATCCGTAACAACACAATCACTGCAATCATCAATTAATAATTTTACTCTAACACTTTTTTCTCAAGCAAACTGAAATTACTAAACTAGAATTGTATTTGCAACTATAACTTCTCAATTAAAAAACAAAATATTAATTGAATCGACTTCGAATCAATAATAAAATAAGTAAATAACAACACCCATTAGCTAATTAATGCATTCAACTACATAATCACACCCCCATGAATGGGGGTTTTACCCAAACATAATAAAGAACAAGAAATTGTTACCAGCGAAGTTTTCCATCAGGTTTAGCAACAATCCACAAGTCTCCCAATGCTCAAATTGAAGCTAAAAATCAAACAAACCCTAAATCTCTACTAAAATGTGTAATAACAATGCTTTAAAATGTTCAAGATCAAAAACCCAGAACTCGACAATGTGGGAACTGTATTTCTTCTTTTGAAAATTGCATTTATACGTTCGCAGAATTTCAACATCGGAGTCACTTGGCGAAGTAAGTTAGGCTCGGCGACACGGTCGATGATACATCGAGTGCTCTCGTTCTCACCCATTTTTGGATTACATTTTCACCAATTCTCTGTAACTTTTGGTGAAGTAGGTCGGGCTCACCGGCATAGTCAGCTACGCGCCACGTTCTCCTCTTTTTGCCTTCTTGACATAGATTTGCACCACATATGTCTGTAACATATGGCGAGCTAAATTGGCATCGCTGAACGTTTTGACGAATTGCCAAAATACATATTTGATCGCCAAGTTGGTTTTGTCCATGGGCTGGCCTGTTGGATCTTTAGACGAGTTGAAGGTCCACTCGGCGAGTCGGCAAGTGGCTTTGGCGAATACCAACTTTGCTTTCCTTCAATTTTTTCAGCTTTTTCGCTCCTTTTTGCCCCGTAATGTCCTTTCCTTGCTCTTTTGCCTTCATTGCTGAAAATTAATATTTTAACATCAGTTATGAGCATAAAATAGGCATTGAGGACACTAAATCTTTGAATATTAAGCCCTAAATGAGTCGAAATCCCCAACTCATCAACACCTTAACTTAAAATTTTGCTTGTCCTCAAGTAAAACACAATATTAATTAGGTCAACATGGATGTCTACAAATAGTGTTACTTGAGACTCAACATGAATGCATATGAGGTTTAATCTACCCATGCATTGTTAAATTGTGCGATACACTGTGACTAGTCATCATCAAATAGATGTCAAGCTCTCAATTATTGCTTCAAATTCAAATTCAAGTTCAACAAGAGTATTTGAATGCCCTCACATCAAGAATGATTCCATGCCCACACAAAGCTCATCAAAATTTAAGAATTAAGGAATCGACATCAACTCTCACACTCTCAAAGATAAACACATGCAGGATTCTACCCATATACTAGCCCGTATTTTCCCATCAATAGGTCATTCGGCTCAATCAAGATCATCAAGGTCATTCAAGGCTTGTAACAGGGCTGAGGGTAAAGGTATAATTATTTTGTCTTAGTGACTTCTACCGGCATGAAGCATGAATTGAAAATCACTTCTTCTCCTTTTCTTCCACTTGTTTTTTTTTTTTAACAATCCACCCTAGGTTCTTTGAAGCACAAAGATTCTTATATGACTCATTGGACACCCCTTTTCTTTTACCCATGAAGAAATTGCATTTCAAAATTCTTTTTTCTATTTGTTTCTTCTTTTGCTTTTCTCTTTTTTTATATGGCGGGGTTCCATCTTTTTCAACACAATTCTTCAAGGGTGAATTTTCACAAAGTTATTGCTCATTTTCTCTTCTCAATTTCCACCACACCGCCAACTTAGAGTTTTGGCCTAAATTGGGTATTCAAATGAACCATAGCTTCATGAAGGTTTTAGGTGGGAAGGAAAAAGGCTAAATGGGTTCATCTTTCATCCAAAGAAAAGGGTAGGCTCAAATAGTGTCAAGCTAGGTTCACACTCTCACAAGGTGGCCACAATGAGGTATAATAGAAATTTAGTTCACTCTCAATTTTTTTTGCCTAAGATCATTTCTTTCATTCACCAATATTAGTCAATTGGACATACGGGGCAAGTTCTAGGTATCACCAAGCATATATTTACAAGAAAATCTCGCCACACAAGGCATTCAACACATTTATCAATCATACATAATTAACATTTCAAGCACACCTCATCCAATTCAAGGTGCAAACGATCATTAAGAAGTATAAAAACCAACAAAGAGTTAGGGTCGAACCCACGGGGTGTGGTATGTGTTCAAGTTTAGTTATGAAGTACAAATGTGTTCTAGATAGTTATAGGAACAAAAATTATCAAAAAAGACATGAAAACAAGTCAAAGGGGGTGACACAAATGTCAGATGGGGGGTTTTGGTTTGCAATTAACAACTATAATGCAATCAAACAACAATAAAATAACAATAAAGAGAGGAATTCTCGGGATGTGATCGAGTATAGGAAAATTTCTCTATATGGGTAATTGAGACTACTACTAAATAGCTAAATATCAGTGAGTAGGATGGAATATGATTGAAATCGTTTTCTCTCGAACAACTATCACGGTTCAAGTGATTTCTTTCGAACATCAACAAGCTTAACAAAATAAGAACAACCCACAACCTTAATACATCCCCTCTCTCAACAAAGATGGGTAGGACTAGGCTAAGGATTCACTCTCCTGAAAGGAACCCATATCAACCCAATTCCTACAAACTATTAATCAAAAGCTTTGGTTCAAAAACCTCTCTCCCAAGCAAGCTAAGAACTCAAAATTAGAACTGCATTTGCAACTACAATTTATAGATTAAAACAGAGCTAGTGATTAAACCTACTTTAATATAGCATTTAAACTAGTAATTAACAATACCCATAAGCTAATTAAACCTATAATCACATCATCACACCCCAAAAATTAGAGTTTTAGCCACACATCATAAGAATAGGGAAATGATTACCAAATACATGCATCATAATCTAAGTAAATGATCCCAAGTCTTTACAATGGTCCAAATAGATGAAATTTAGAAACCCACTTACAAATCCTCAAAAATTGAGCCCCAAAAAGCTTCAAAGTCTACAATGAAACTCTAAAACTTAAAAGAAAAACTCTTCTCAAAGATAGCAAGATCCTGAATTTAAAGTTTAAAATTCAATTTATAGTTGCCCAAAATATGGCCTTAAAGTCCATTAGGCGAGGTAATCCGGGTTCACCGAGTGGATTGGCGATCTGCCGATTGTCCTATTTCATCACCACTTTGCATTGGCCTTCAGCATCTAAGGTCTTGTAACTTTGGGTGATCCATCTTGTAATCACGGAACCAATCGGCGATTCGCCGACTACCCATTCTTGTCGCCTACTTGGTTTCTTCCCTTAGGGCTGGCACATTGAAACTTTAGGTGGGTTGGAGAGCTACTCGGTGAGTCGTCGAGTGGTCTTGGCGATCAGCAGGATAGCCTTTCTTCACTTCTTCAGCTTGTTATGCTCCTTTTTGCCTGTTAGTGTCCTAACATTTCTCCTTAGCTCACATACCTAAAAATAAAGACTTTAACATAAGTTTATAGCATAAATTAGGCATTTGAGGACAGTAAAACTATCAAAACAAATCCCTAAATGAGTCCAAATCTCAGACTCATCAATACCCCCAACATACGCTTTTGCTTGTCCTCAAGTAAACTCAACATCAACAGTTCAATAAGGATGTCTCAAGTAGTGCTGCATAAGTATCAACATGAATGCACACAAAAGTTCAAACTACACATATAATGCCAAATTGTGCACTCAAAGATTCAAATGGTGACTCACCATTATCAAAGATGCTCAAGTTCGCAATACTTGCTTCAAATGCAAGTTCAAGCTCAACAAAGGTACTCAAATGCCCTCACAACAAAGATGATTCCATATTCACACAAAATTCTTCAGCAATTTAGAGTCCCGAAATCAAAAGAAACTCTCACACTCACAAAGATGAGCACAAGTATGACTCCACCCATAGGTTTACCCTTATTTTCCAATCAACATTCGTTTCAGCTCACTCAAGAGTACAAAGGTCTTTTCAAGGCTTGTAATGGGGTCGAGTGTAAAGATATGGAAATTTAGTCTTAGTGACTTCCACCTTCATGAAGTATGGTCTGAACGTCACTTTAATCCTTTTCTTTAGCATTTCAAACATGTTCAAAATCCACACCATTAGCCAACTTCTTATGAACCACCGGATACCACATTTATTTTGCCATTTTCACTACTTTATTTCACAACTTATTTTGTCTTTTTTCTCTTGTTTCTTCTTTTTCATTTTCTTTTTGCTTTTTTTACATGGAGGGGTTCCATCATTTTCAAAGCAATCACACAAAGGAGGATTTCTCACACTTCTTGACTTTCCTTCTCTTTTCACCACATCCCCAACTTAGGCTTTTGGCCTAAGTTGGCTATTCAAAAAAGCCATACTTAATGAAAGTTGTGGGTGAATGGATAAAGAGAGGTCAAAGTTTCTCAATTTTCTTCCAAGAAAAGGGTAAGGCTCAAAAGGTACCAAGCAAGGTTCATACATCTCACAAGGTTTGCCACAAATGAGTTATATTAACAAGTTGGTTCACTTTTTAAAATTCTTGGCTAAGGTCATTTCAAGTGTTTGCATAACACAATCAACCGGAACAACGGGGCAAATTTTAGGTGTTATCACACACAATTTTCAAAGTAATCTCATCACACAAGACATTAGTACCAATATCAAACAAGACTCCACACTTTCTAACTAGCATGCAATGTTTATCACAAGAGACTCATTCGAAAACCGGCTAGTCGCAATGAGATGCTAAAAGTTCACACATTGCCTATGGAACTTCGTTTCCCTCCTCGTAGCTGCACATTTATTTTGTTCGATTAAGAGTACTATTCAAGTCATCGGTATTGACCACAACCGACACTCAAATTTGCACAAGAACAACCACAATCACACACAAAGGAGATGAAATTTTTTTAAATTAGGTCCAAAACCAATTTCATTCAAAACAATGGGCAACAAGCTTAAAACATCTGCAATATCAAAATTCACACCAACAATTCAGCAACCAAGATAATATATATATATATATCAAGATAAAAGTAATATTCACAACACAGACCAAATAAAAGAGGTAGGTATGGAAATACCTCACCCCACCCAACAAAAAGAAGTAGATGTCCTCAAATGCAACTAAACAAAAACAAAGTATAAAATTATAATAGAGAGGGAGGGTGATTAACGTTTCAAACACACCTCATCCAATTTTAGGTGCAAACGATCGTTAAGAAGTATAAAACCCAACGAAGAGTTGGGGTCGAACCCATAGGGAGCGGTACGTGTTCAAATTCAATTAGAAAGTACAAGCATGGTCTAATCAGCTATAAGAATAGAAATTATCAAAAAAGACATGTAAACAAGTCTAAAGAGGGTGACACAAATATTATATGGGGGTTTTGGTTTGCAATAATCAGCTACAACGCAATCACACAAAACTAAAATAGCAATATAGAGAGGAATTCTCAGGATGTGATATATTATAGGCAAATTTCGATATATGGGTAATTAAAACTACTAATAAATAGCTAAATGTTAATGGGTTAGCTGGGCTAAGATTAAAATAGCTTTCTCTCAAACAACTACTTCGATACAAGTGATTTCTCTTGAGCATCAACAAGCTTAACAAATAAGAACAACCCACAACCTTAATACATCCTCTCTCTCGAGCAAGATGGGTAGGATTTGGTTTAGGATTCACTCTTTGGAGCTGAACCCATATCAACCCAATACCTACAAACCATTAATCAAAAGCTTTGGTACAAAAATCTCTTTCTCAAGAAAGCTAAGAACTCAAAGTTAGAACCGCATTTGCAACTACAATTCCAAGATTAAAACACATCTAATGATTAAACCCACTTAAATATAGCATCTAAATTAGTAATAATCAATACTTATAAGCTAATTTAATCCATAATCACATGATCACACCCCAAGAATTGAAGTTTTAGCCACACATCATAAAAATAGGGAAACGATTACAAAAAACATTTGTCACTGTCACGACTCGAGTCTACACCCCATAAGCGACATTGCGTACTTGACCCCGAAGGGGTCTTATACAAGCCTCATAGCATTCATAACATAAGATGCTTAGAAATAGTGCGGAATTTAAAACTTTCTTTTATAAATCCAACAATCAAAAGGCAATTATAAAGCAGCGGAAACATGCTTAAAACATGAAAGAACTAGAAATATTAAAAGTCCTTGTCCTCGATCTATGAGGACATACCAAAAGATGTCTTGGAAGAACTCTAATCCAAGCTTGACTAGGGAGAATCAAATTGAGTGCCAATCCCTACACTTCATAAACGTAAAGAAAATATGGGTTAGCACAATTAAGTACTAAATATGATAGCCATGCAAAAACATGCTTGAAATGGACATTTATTTGAAAGTCATGATATGTGCCATTTTGGTGAAACCTTCATGAACATAAACATAAGAGGCATAATACAAGACAAAATCAACATACATGTCATTTAACCACATTAGAATATAATCACATATAAGCCATTACCTTCACATTAAGCCTTCACCTCAAGTAACTCTCAAGCTATACTTTGTGCAATGTATGGATAGCGTCCCATACCACCATCCACACCAACGTACCACCTTAAGGTCACCAAAAGTGAATTCACCATTCAACCTTTCCATCCTTACACAATACTAATACACAAGATACATAAACATTACACAAGTCATATCAACACATAAGGACCATCACCTAAGACAAGTCTAAGTCATACTTGTGCAATGTGAAAGTAGCATCATATACTACTACTCACACCAAGTACTCCTTTGAAGTCACCATAGGCAAGACACATTCATATTCATTAAGTCATTGCAAGGAAGTAACTCATAATACAATCCAAGTATAGCATGCATCTTCACATTAATCATATAAGTCAACATTCTTCATTAACTTCATTACAATAAGAGCACATTCATTCATTAGACATTTAGCCAACATTTTCATTAACATCATCATAAGAGCACATTCATTACTTAACATTATAAAGTAACACACCACAACCTATCTCAAAGCCTACTTGTTTAATGCATAGGTGGAGTCCCATACCACCACCCACACTAAGTAGTGCATTCTTAATAAGCTATAGTTCATTAACATTCTTTGTGGGGGGTAAGGCTTAACCGACATAGACCATGTGGAGAAATTCATGGAATCCCGGTGTCACTCTCATCGAATAAGGTTCCTACTTGCCTAAGGTAGGACTATTGTTTTTAGCTTAAGTGGATCCACTAGCCAGACCTATGTGGGGACATAGTTATGGGATAGGGAGATTGCTACTAGATACCCCGCCTCAACTCAGGGATGAGCATCCATCTCAAGAGATTATTACTAGATACCCCACCTCAACTCCCGGAGGAGCATCCATCTCAATTCATATCCTCTCGGTGCTTAGCATTATTCCCCACGCAGTACATTACATTTATTACATTAATTCATTATGGGATGAGAGATTGTTACTAGATACCCCACCTCAACTCATGGATGAGTATCAATCTCAAACCCAACATTCATTAAAATGGGATATAGGTATTGTTACTAGATACTCCGCCTCAATTCCCAGATGAGCATCCATCCCATCCCAACATTCATTCATTGGAAAGCTCATAGATTCAAAGATGAGCTTAGCCTTTCACCTAAGAATCCCCTTATTGTAAGAAAGTCCTTTCACAACAAGTAATTATCATTCATTAGAGTACAATTGAGAATAGCCTTTCAATAGAATCTTCATCATTAACATTATCATAGACCTTCATTCATTATTCATTCATAAGTGTGTGTGAGCATGTGAGAATAACCTTTCACATAATCATCATCATTCATACATTTTCCTTCTAAACATGATCATAATACATCTATAGTAATCACACACTTATACTTCACTTCATAAGCATACATACTAATTAAACACCTCCACCTTTCAATTGGATCAATAACTCATGAACAGTTCTATTACAATAAGTAATTTGGTCATAACTTGCCTTTTCAAGGCCATGATCAAAAGTCACCAACATACCAACAATTTACTACAATTAAGGAATGTATAATGATACAATTCAAAAATCTAAATTAATTTAGGCATAATCGATCAACATTCATTCATGATCAACAAACCCACTTCATAAGGCACAATTTAGGAATTCAGAGAATTCATGGGTTTATAGAGTATTTTCATCATAAATCATCAATTAAACACTAATACAATCATAATTTGTCATTATAAACCATTTTAAACATTTAATGAAAGAACCCATGAGATTGAGTAAAACCCAAGATTTTTTATAACTTGAAATCACCTTGGAATTAGCTCCTTGAATGAGAACTTAGACAAGGATAAAGACTACCATACCTTGCTATTGATTCCTCAGGAAAATCCTTTGAAAACCTTGACAATTTGACCTTGAGAGCTTGAATTCTTCACTTCCGATGGAGGTTTCTAGAGAGAGAGCTTTTGCAAAAGAGAGGTTTCTAACTTTGGGTGTTTTAAAATAATGAGTTGAAAAATAGAGTCTAACACTTTTATTACTCTTAAAATACCATAATTAACATAAAATAACCGTCCCACAACTTAACCAAATTAATTAACTAATTACCAAACCACCCCTCAACTTGGCCGAACCAAACCAGCAAACTAGGTGGGAACCACGACTCCAAACTACGGACCGTGGTCTGGGTCAAGTCCCATCCTGGTCAGCCGTGGTTTGTGGCTGAGGCTTGGATTTGGTGGCCATTATCCACGGGGCATGGATGATTTCACGGGGTGTGGTCCCCTTTCGTGGTTCACCAGTTCTTGGGCAGTCTTTTGGTTTCAAGGGGTCTTGGGGGTTAGGATTAGGGTCCTCCTCAAGGACCCTTAGGGTGATCCTTGGGGAGTCGTACCTTGACGTTTAACCCCTAAACCCCTCAACCATGGCTCGGGACAACATCAAACCACCTCAAACCTCATGACAAACTCACACACTCACTAGTTAGGCTCTAGTTTTACTTATTCATTTTACGGGTCATTACATTATCCCCCACTTAGAAACATTCGACATCGAATAACACTTTAAACACATTAAGGGGTTAAAGACTCAAGACTAGCAGCCCATCATGCATGCAACATCATAAAAATGCACAAAACTTAGGAGGAAACATCAACTCTACATCAAAAAGCTCAAAGAAAAACAAGAAAGTAGGAATTACTTCTACAAACTCATTATGCATCAAAACAACAACATTTCACATTTTATTGGAGGAATTACCTTCTCCAACTCATATCATGCTCATCACAACATCATTAAGGACATTGTGCAAATATTTTGAAAAAAGCACATTTAAGCATGTTCAACAATCAATCTCATGAGGCATATACACAACTCATACTAAATGCATATCAACAAGAGGAACATAATTCATATAAACTCATTTTCTCATTCAAGCATAAACTCATTAAGAACATGCATAACATAATGAGACCATGGAAATACATATTCACACATAACTCCAAAACATGACACAAGATACAAGGAACTCTTCGTCTCAAGCTTGAATAAGAATAGAAGGAAAGAGATAAGGATATCAATCCTCTCAACAACATTACTATTCAACATACTATCCCCCACTTAGGAGAAAACTCAACTAAGGCTAACATGTAAACAACATAAGAACCTCAACAATACATTCACAACCAAAAAGGAACTATCACTTACCGATAATCCGGATTAGCTCCATTGTTCTTGTTAGTTTGAAGAGTATAAAAATAGTTTCTCTTTGGAGCATTAGGATCCAGGCCATCAAGAGAAGCTTGTTTATCCTACTTCCTTTTGTCGAGAGTGTTGGGAAATATCTCATCTTATGACCCTTCTTTCCACACCTGAAGCACCCATCCGCATCGGCAAGACACTTACCCAAATGTTGTTTCCCACACTTGGCACATCTAGGCCTCTCAAAAGAAGAACCACTTCCAGTCCCTCCTTGAGATTTAGGGTTACACACCCTATCATTGTTGACCAGAGGAGAATCTTGGTTGTAGAACCTTTTTTCGAACCTTGGTTGATTTTGCTCATCGGATCTACCCCTCTTCAACTCTCTATTTTTCCTCTCAAGTTTGGACTCCGCAATGGATTGAGCATACACAATGAGTCTAGAAAAGTTCATATCATCATGAAGCATCGTCGTACGACACTCTTCCTTAACTAGATTGGATACACCAGTAACAAACCTACTCATCTCATATCTAGGGTTTGACACTAAAGATGGAGGATACTTAGACAATAGGCTAAACTTCAAGGAATACTCCTCCACACTCATTCTCTCTTGCCTAAGGTTGATAAATTCCTCCACCTTAACCTCCCTCTTTCACGGGAAAAGTTCCTACCAGGGAAAGCTCTCTTAAACTCATCCCATTCTATAGGACCCTTTTTTATAGCCCTATTGTTTTTCCATTGAGTGAACCAAATTTGGGCAACATCATTTAATTGATACGAAGCTAGTTCCACCTTTTATCTAGAAGTCACCCCCATATCATTGACTATCTTATACACCTCATCCAAAAACTCTTGGGGATCCTCTCCCACCTTTGAAACTAGGAAAACCGGAGGATTCATCCTCACAAAATCCCTCAACCTGGAAGCCATAGTACTCTCAATAGCATTCACTCTAGGCCCCATGTCTCTATTAACTTGGACCATCATGGCTTGAGCTAAGGTTAGAAAAGCCAACCAAATCTCTTTATTATTTATGGCCGAGGGATCCACTAGAACTTGATTGCCTTGGTTGACTTGAGGAACTTGGTCACTTTGAGGACCTTGAGGATCTTGGGGAAGAACTCCCTCATTAACATTCTCCTCTTTCACTCTTCTTGCGGGCGTCGTTCTTATATTCATATCCTATAAACCCAAGAGAAGGATTAGAAAATGGATACTTATAGAGCTAAACTCTAAGGCACAACTTCAAGATTATGAAAGAAATGTAACTTTCTAACGTCCTATATCCTCTCGCTCATAGATGTGTCACGACTCATAGCGATGAACAAGACTCGACTAGACGTGGCTTGTGAGACATCAATCCTAAAACCAATTCCCAAAACCTTGTGCTCTGATTCCATGTTTGTCACGACCCGAGTCTACACCCCGAAAGCGACATGGCGTAATTGACCCCGAAGGGGTCTTATACAAGCCTCATAGAATTCATAACATTAGATACTTAGAAATAGTGCGGAATTTAAAACTTTCTTTTATAAATTCAACAATCAAAAGGCATTTATAAAGCAGCGGAATACTAAAGTCTCACATGGCCATCTTAGACAAAACTTTACCAAGATAGGGTCACGGTCCTTTACAATCGAAGTCTTAACAATAATCTTAAAATATGAAAGAACTAGAAACATTAAAAGTCCCTGTCCTATATCTATGAGGACATACCAAAAGATGTCTTCGAAGAACTCTAATCCAAGCTTGACTAGGGAGAATCAAATTGAGTGCCAGTCCCTACAATTCATAAACGTAAAGAAAAAATGGTTTAGCACAATTAAGTACTAAGTATGATAGCCATGCAAAAACATGCTTAAAATGGATATTTGTTTGAAAGTCATGATTTATGCCATTTTGGTAAAACCTTCATGAACATAAACATAAGAGGCATAATACAAGACATAATCAACATACAAGTCATTTAACCACATTAGAATATAATCAAATATAACCCATGACCTTCACATTAATCCTTCACCTCAAGTAACCCTCAAGCTATACTTTATGGAATATATGAATAGCGTCCCATACCACCATCCACACCAAAGTACCACCTTAAGGTCACCAAAAGTTAACTTACCATTCAACCTTTCCATCCTTACACAATACTAATACACAAGAGACATAAACATTACACAAGTCATATCAACACATAAGGACCATCACCTAAGACAAGTCTAAGTCATACTTGTGCAATGTGCAAGTAGCATCCCATACTACTACTCACACCAAGTACTCCTTTGAATTCACCATAGGCAAGGCACATTCATATTCGTTAAGTCATGACAAGGAAGTTACTCATAATACAATCCAAGTATAGCATGCATCTTCACATTAATCATATAATTCAATATTCCTCATTAACTTCATTACAATAAGAGCACATTCATTCATTAGACATTTAGCCAACATTCTCATTAACATCATCATAAGAGCACATTCATTACACTTAACATTATAAAGGAATACACCAAAACCTCTCTCAAAGCCTACTTGTGCAATTCATAGATGGCGACCCATACCACCACCCACACTAAGTAGTGAATTCTTAAGAATAAATAGTTCATTAACATTATTTGTGGGGGGTAAGCCTTAATCGACATAGACCATGTGAGAAATTCATGGAATCTCGGTGTCACCCTCACCGGATAAAGGATTCCTACTTGCCTAAGGTAGGACCATTGTTTTTTCGCTTAAGTGGATCCACTAGCTAGACATATATGGTCACATAGTTATGGGATAGGGATATTGCTACTAGATACCCCACCTCAACTCATGAATGAGCATCTCTGTCAAGAGATTGTTACTAAATACCCCGCCTCAACTCCCGAATGAGCATCCATCTCAATTCATATCCTCTCGGTGCTTAACATTATTCCCTATGGAGTACATTACATTTATTACATTAATTTATTATGGGATGAAAGAATGTTACTAGATATCCCTCCTCAACTCATGGATGAGTATCCATCTCAACCCCAACAATCATTAAAACAGGATATAGGGATTGTTACTTGATACTCCACCTCAACTCCTGGATGAGCATCCATCCCATCCCAACATTCATTCATTGGAAAGCTCATAGATTCAAAGATGAGAATAGCCTTTCACCTAAGAATCCCTTTATTACGAGAAAGTCCTTTCACAACAAGTCATTATCATTCATTAGAGTACAATTGAGAATAGCCTTTCAATGGACTCATCATCATTAACATTATAATAGAACTTCATTCATTATTCATTCATGTGTGTGTGTGAGCATGTGAGAATAACCTTTCAAATAATCATCATCATTCATACAATTGCCTTCTAAACATGATCAGAATACATCTATAGTAATCATACACATATACTTCACTTCATAAGCATACATAGTAATTAAACACCTCCACCTTTTAGTGGATCAATAGCTCTTGAACAATTCTATTACAACAAGTAATTTGGTCATAACTTGCCCTTTCAAGGCCATGATCAAAAGTCGCCAATATACCAACAATTTACTACAATTAAGGCATGTATAATGATACAATTCAACAATTTAAATCAATTTAGGCATAATCCATCAACATTTATTCATGATCAATAAACCTACTTCATAAGGCACAATTTAGGAATTGAGAGATTTCATGGGTTCATAGAGTATTTTCATCATAAATCATCAATTAAACACTAATACAATCATAATTTGTCATTAGAAACCATTTGAAAATGTTTGATGAAACAACCCATGAGATTGAGTAGAACCCTATATTTTCGATAACTTGAAATCGCCATTGAATTAACTCCTTGACTGAGAAGTTAGACGAGGATCAAGACTACCATACCTTGCTATTGATTCCTCACGAAAATCCTTTGAATACCTTGAAGATTTGACCTTGAGAGCTAGAATTCTTCACCTCCAATGGAGGTTTCTAGAGAGAGAGCTTATGGAGAAGAGAGGTTTCTAACTGGATGTTTTGAAATAATGAGTTGAAAAATAGAGTCTAATACTTTTAATATTCTGAAAATTCCATAATTAACATAAAATAACCGTCCCACAACTTAACTAAATTAATTAGCTAATTACCAAACCACCACTCAACTTGGCCGAACCAAACCAGCAAATCAGGTAGGAACCACGACTCCAAACCACGGACAGTGGTTTGGGTCACGTACTGTCCTGGTCAGCCGTGGTTTGTGTCTGAGGCTTGAATTTGGGGGCCATGATGCACGGAAGCCATCCACGGGGCGTGGATGGTTCCAGGTGGCGTGGATGGTTCCACGGGGTGTGGTCCCCTTCTGTCGTTCACCAATTCTTGGGCAGTCTTTTGGTTTGAAGGGGTCTTGGGGGTTAGGCTTAGGGTCCTCCTCAAGGACCCTTAGGGTGATCCTTGGGGAGTTGTACCTTGAAGTTTAACCCCTAAACCCCTCAACCATGGCTCGGGACAATATCAAACCACCTCAAACCTCAAGACAAACTCACACACTCACTAGTTAGGCTCTAGTTTTACTTATTTGTTTTACGGGTTGTTATAGCCATGATCTGGGTAAATGCTCCCAAGTCATTACAATGGTCCAAATTGAGGAATTAAAGAAACCCACTTGCAAACTCTCAAAATTGAGTCTCCAAATGCTTCCAAGTCTACAATGGAACTCTAAAACTCAAAATAAATATCTCCTCAAATGATAGCAAGCTCTTTAATTTATAGTTCAAATTTCAATTGATAGTAAGCTAAAATTTGGGCAGAAAGGCCATTAGGTGAGATAAGTCGGGCTCACCCAGTATTTTGGTGATCCGCCCTTTGTTCTTTTCCATCACCGTTTTGCATTGGGTCTCAACATCCTCAAGTCCTGTAACTTTGGGAGATCCATCTTGTCATCGCGGAACTGCTCAACAATTTGCTGACTGCCCATTTTTGTCGCCGACTTGGTATCTTCCCTCAGGGCTAGCAAACTGGAACTATAGGCGGGGGCTGAAGAGCTGCTCGACGAGTCGTCGAGTGGTCTTCGCGATAACCAGGCTCGCCTTTCTTCACTTCTTCAGCTTGTTGTGCTCATTTTTGCCTGTTAGTGTCCTTACCTTACTCCTTAGCTCATACACCCGAAAATCAAGGTCTTAACATTAGTTTATAGCATAAATTAGGCATTCGAGGACACTAAAACTATCAAAACAAAGCCCTAAATGAGTCTAAATCTTGGACTCATCAACAACTCTAACTTAAACCTTTGCTGGTCCTTAAGTAAAACTCAAGATCAACATTTCAATAAGAATGTCTGAAGTAGTGCTGCATAAGACTCAACATGAACGCACACAAAAAGTTCAAACTACGCATACAAAACCCAATTGTGTACTCAAAGATTCAAATTGTGACTCACCATTATCAAAGATGCTCAAGTTCACAATACTTGCTTCAAAAGCAAGTTCAAGCTTAACAAAGGTACTCAAATGCCCTCACAACAAAGATGATTCCATATTCAAAGAAATCTTCAGCAATTTAGAGTCCCAGAATCCCATGCAACTCTCACACTCACAAAGATGAACACATGCATGACTTCACAATAGGTTTGCCCTTACTTTCCAATCAATATACGTTTCAGTACACTGAAGATCACAAATGTATTTTCAAGGCTTGTAACAGGGTTGAATGTAACCGTATGATCATTTAGGCTTAGTGGCTTCTACCTTCATGAAGTATGGTATGAACATCACTTTCCTCCTTCTATTTAACATTTCAAACATGCTCATAATCAACCCCATTATTCAACTTCATATGAACCACCAGATACTCCATTTCTTTTGCAATTTTCACTACTTTATCTCACAACTTTTTCGGTCTTTTTCTTTTCTTTGTTCTTTTTCATTTCCTTTTCTCTTTTCTCTTTTTATTTTTTACATTGTGGGGTTCCATATTTTTCAAATAAATCACACAAAGGAGGATTTCTTACACTTCTTGACTTTCCTTCTCTTTTCAACACACCCCCAACTTAGGCTTTTGGCCTAAGTTGGCTATTCAAACAAACCATACTTCATGAAAGTTATGTGTGAATGGATAATGAGAGGTCTCAATTGCTCAGGTTTCTTCCAAGAAGAGGGTTAAGGCTCAAAAGGTGTCAAGCAAGGTTCACACATCTCACAAAGTTGGCTACAAAAGAGGTATCTTGTCAAGTTGGCTCACTTTTCAAAATTCTTGCCTAAGATCATTTTATTTGCTTGCATCACTCAATCAACCGGACCAATGGGGAAAATTCTAGGTGTCATCACACATAATGCTCAAAGTAAGCTCATCACATAAGGAATTTGTATAAATATCAAACAAGACTCCACACTTTCTAGCTAGCGTGAAATGTTCGTCACAAGTGACTCATTCGACAACCGGCTAGTCATAAGGAGATGCTAAAAGTTCACATAATGCCTATGTAACTTCGTTTGCCTTATCGTAGCCGCACATTCATTTTGTTCAATTAAAAGCACTATCCGAGTAAGCGGTATTGATCACAACCGACACTCAAATTTGCACAAGAAAAGCCACAAGCACACACAAAAGAGGTGACAAAATTTTAATTGTAGGTTCAAAATCAATTTCAATTAAAAACACTTCAAAACTATGGGTTACAACCTAAAACATCTGCAAGATCAAGATCACAACAAGATATATATATATATATATATATATATATATAAACAAAATAAGCCCAATATTCACAAAACAAAATTAATATCACAAGAGGTAGGTATGGAAATACCTCACCCCACCCAACAAAAATAAGTAGGTGTCCTCAAATGCAACTAAAACAAAATAGTCAATAAAACAACGGAGAGGGAGGGAAAAAGTCATCCTGCCAGACTAAGCCTAGGGAGAAGTCTGCATCTCAGTCACTCAATCTGTCAGGGCATCAGTGCCCGTTGTCTCATCAACCTTAGCTCCATAGGAGCGTACCATGGATATGTCCCTCAATGATGGCTATCTAGTTGTCTCAAATATGGCACCCTCTTGTCACGACCCGAGCCTACACCCCGGATGCGACACGACATACAAGACTCTGAAAAGTCTCATACAAGCCTCATATCATGTCATCACATAAGATAATTGAAATAGTGTGGAATTTAAAACCCTTTTAAACCATATAATTGAAAACATCATTTAAAATATCGGAAGTCTACTTATCTCACATGGCCATCTAAAAATAATCTTTGAATCAAAAGTAGGGTCACGGCCCTTTACAATAGAAAGTCTAAAAAGGGTCTATTACAATGAAAGACATGAAACATCAAAAGTACTTGTCCACGGATCCATGAGGACATACCACAAGTTTTGGAAGAACTCAATCCAAGCTTCAACTGGGAGAACTCAACTCACTTGTCGGAACCTACACTTTGTAGTAAAAATAGAAGAACTATGGGTTAGCACATTTAATGTACTAAGTATGATAGCCATGCAAAAATCATGCTTAAAAGGGACATTTTGGTCAAAAACCATGCATATGCCAATTTTGAGAAAATCTCATGAACATAAGTAAAAGAGGCATAAGATACAAACATATCAACATATAAGACATTTCATCACATTAAGCTTTCACCTTAAGTAACCCCAAGCTATACTTTGTGCAATGTATGAATAGAGTCCCATACCACCATCCACACTAAGTACCACATTAAGGTCACCAAAAATGAACATACCATTCTTCCTTTTCACCTTTAGACAATATTCATACAAAAGTAACATAAGCATTTCATAAGTCATGACAAGGAAAGTAACTCATAATACCATCCAAGTAAAGCATGCACCATTACATTAAGCATTTAAGTCAACATTCTTCATTAGATTCATTAAGAGCACATTCATACATTAGTCATTTAGTCATTAGAAAACTCACTATAGCCCCCTCAAATCCTACTCATGCAATGCATGGATGGCTTCTGATACTACCACCCACACTTCATAGAACTTCTCAAGTAACCATAGTGCACATCTCACATGATGGGAATAAGCATTTAAATGACATAGACTGAAACGACCCCAAAAATGCCCGAAAAATGTGCTTCGGAAACACCTATAATTGTAATTTCCATATATCTCAAAATCCGTGCATGATTTCGGAAATTCGACTTCATATTCTTATTCAGGGGGTCAAATTGAG
>JAJOOS010023238.1:0-14560 GCA_029582725.1 Solanum chiquidenum
AACTTTGTACTTTAACCAACTTAACAAATTTATGCCCAGTTGTTTACAAACTAAAAACATAAGTTATATGAAATATTATGATATAAAAATATAAACTTGAGCCGCAAAAAAAATTACCATTTATTTTGAGGGGCAAAAACAATGGCGTAACTACAAAATTAGTTAAGAGTATTCAAACTTAGAGAAGGGGTGTTTTTTTTTAAAAATGAACAGGTGCATCAAAATTTTCAAATCAAACTACGCAACATTTAATTAAACAATAAGTATACTGAACGAATAAAAATGGATCGAGGGGGGAAGTGAGAGGGGTTGCTTTGAATCCAGAACCCTAAATCCAAATTTAGCAATTCTTGAATCATCATGGCCATGATGGCCACTGATCAATCATCCATGGCAATGATTGATCAGCCACACTTAGCTGCACCACCCAAAATTCCCATACCAAACGATAATCAAAGTCGGTCTACTATGGATTACTCAAAGTTTTTTAAGCCGAACACGATGAATAATAATAGTCCAAGTACGACCACGACCCCAACAGTTAACGTTAAACCTATTACTTTGCTTCATGGTGAACCTTATTTAAGATGGATTGAATCTGAAGTATCAAAGATGAACACCATAGAAAATCTGCAACATGCCATAGTTGGAAAATTTTCGTATGGTTGGCCGGATCTGGATGAACTGCGGACCAGTATTCCTGCACAATGCAACATTAAGGATGATTGCCAGATAGGTTATTTTCGAAACAGACATATTCTGATATGATTAGCTTTAAAGGAGGATTTTATTAATCTGACATCCAAACCAGCCTATTATATCAAAGCAAAGGATGGAGCTGCTTACCAAATGAGGCCTTTGATATATGATTCTAAGTTTAAGGTGGAAGAGGAGACAACAATGGCCATGGCTTGGATTTCTTTTCCTAATCTACTACCTACCCTCTTTGTGAAGGAATCCTTGTTCTCCCTAGCCTCGGCAGTAGGCACTCCCATACAGTTAGACACGACAACTATTAATAAAACTAGACCTAGTTGTGCAAAGGTAAAGGTGCTAGTAGATTTAATGAGCAATTTGCCTGATCATGTTCGAATGGACGTAGAGAATGAGTCAACAGGAGCCATAAGAACTTTCAAAGTAAACATTCAGTATGACTACCTCCCAAAGTATTGTGGGGAATGCAAATTACAGGGGCATAATATTTATGAGTGCAGAGTTATGCACCCAGAATTTGCAAGGGAGCAGGTTGACAATAGGGAGGAGGACAACAAAAGGAATGAGCCTAACCAGGAAGGAGAAGCAAAGAACAAAAATCACAAGAAGAGCCATGAAGCAAGGATTAACCAGCCTACTGGCTCTTTTCCTAGGAAGTTGGCAAGTGGAAAACTGGTAGGCAATCCTGAAGACTGGAATGAGGTCACCAGCCAGAGGAAAAAAGGTAATCAGCAGACATACCATGCAAATGATAGAGCTATCACCAAGGAGTATACTGGACACGATACTAATCAATTTGCTAGCTTGGGAGACATACTGTAACATCTCGCACCTAGAAACGACTATAAAGAGTTTGAAATATGAAAATATTGATTTTTGGAAAGAATAAGGAAATCTGGAAATTTTGTCCAAGTTAAGAAAATGAGTTTTGGCCATTTTCAAACGGCCATAACTCCTAGATAAGGAGGAGTTAGGAGCAGATCTTGATATGGTTGGGAAGCCCTTGGAGAGATATTTCCAACGCCGCCAAGATTACATGATTTCGACATCGTATGAGTGAGATATGTCTTTCGGAAGTTGGGTTGTTGGATTAAGGAAAGTCCCAATCAGGATTTAGGGAAGGGCAAAGTAGTCTTTTCTCTAATTAATTTCCTAATTTGATTTTAGGGGTTTATTGGGGTAAAAACAAAACCTAAATCAGTTTTGTAAAACTAGAATACTCTTAGGGCTTGGAGAAGAGAGAAAGAAAGAAAGAACTGGAGAAGAAAGCTAGAATTCGCCAAGGTCATCCAAGCTTGCGAGTGAAATTCGTCGGGGGTGATCCCTATTAAGGTATGTGAGATCTTTTCGTGTTGGGTTAGTTCACCCACATACCAACTTGTTTCAATCCAATTATTTTGAGTTGTTTACATGTTGAAGAAGTAAGGTTCTTGAAGAACAAATTGTAGAATTCTCGTTAATTGAGTTGTTGATGATTTGGAGTGAGTTAATTCATGTTTTCGAGTTGTTTTTCGAGTTAGATTGGTTGTATATTGAGGGTACAATTGATCCTAAGTGTTTGGGGAAGGAACTATGGAAGTTAGGGAGGTTTAGAGAGGAAGAACGGAAAAGAAAAGTCGGAAGTCGCTGGGCAAAAGGGCTAGGGGGCCGCGCTTGCCAGAGCGCCACAAAAACATCTCTGAAGTTTGGCCTCTGGCGTGTCGTACCAGCCAGAGAGCCAGCCAGACCTCTCTGAAGTTTGAGGGCTGGCGCCCTGCGCCTCTCAGAGCGCCAGGGACGCCAGTTCTCCCCATTCGTCCCCCACCTTTTCGTACTTGTTTCCAAGCGATGTACCTATGTTTCCAAGTCGATTCTAACACTCTAAAGTACATCTAAACATCATGAAATCATTCATAAACATGAGATCATGACCTTGAATCCATAATCCAATTCAAGGAAAGTTAAGATCAAAGTCTAAGAAGTTAAGGGTCAAAGTCTAGAAGTTAAGAAGCAAGTCAAAACAAAGTTTTTTAGAGTTTCCAAGAGTCTTTAACAAACGTTTTAACTTCGTTTTTTGGCTCAAGTTTCAAGTTAAGCAAAGAGTAAAGAGTTGACTTCATTTCTCTAAAAGATATAAGGAGACTAAGTTTTCCCAAAGAGTTTGTAAATGTTTTCACATTTGAGAAAGAAAGGGAACATCGATTCCAAGAGAGCTTTTAAGCTAAGTTTTGAGTAATTATCTCAATTAAAAGAAAGAGTTTTGTTTTTACAAACATATGAGCTAAGTATATTTTAGGAGTATTATTGAGCACCGATATGGGGATGCGAGTTCATATTAACTCAAGTCTCCATAAACATGTAGCCATCATGGGTAGTAAAGGATCATACTTTTGAGATGACTCCTTAAGATGCTTTTAGCATAGACTAGTGGATCCACTAAGTTAAGCGTTCTATATAACGGCAAAGTATAGGACAGTTCTGGCAACGTAGGCAAGACGTTGTATCACCACTTAGGCTCATAGTGGTGGTTGTCGGTTAGAGAATCTCCCACAAAAGTTATGTTACTTTTATATATAAGTAAAGTTGAGTTTGTTATTATTTTATCTTTAACGAACTAAGTTGTTTATACTGTTTTACAAGATTTATATATATTGCGTGTGTCTTATTGCTTTATATTGAGTTCAGTTATTCATGAGTTGTACAGAGTCAAGGTAAGTGTTCCTTCTTACTCCTTTCAAGCTTAAGTTGTTGTTTAGCATTCCAACTCGCATACTTGTACATTAAATGTACTGATGTGTCATACCCCAAGCCTACACCCTGGGCGAGACCGACACCCAAAGACCATTTCTGGCCCCAAGCGAACCCTTGGCTTGGCTTTGTTAGCTCAGCGGAAAACTAACTCAACAGAATAACTTAATGCAATGCAAGTTTACACAACAACTTAACTTATAAAAATCTGGCCACAAGGGCAACTCGAATCTCAAAATAGATATTTACATATATACATAGAGGAGAGACTCAAAACTAACTGACTGACTGTCTATAAAGCCTCTAATATACTGAGATGAATGTTGGGACAGACCCCACAACATCCTAATAGAACAAAACTAAGTACACAAAATAATTGAGTCCTCCGGAATGCAAGGAGGCTCACCACTGACTCTGGAGTGCTCAGCTGGATCAACGACGTGCATGATGCTGATCCGGGGTACCTGTATCTACATCATAATAAGATGCAGGCCAACTGACATCAGTACATGGAATGTACGAGTATGTGAGCTGGAAAGCTAAACCACGACTTAAGCTTGAAAGGAAATACAGGAGAACACTTGCCTTGGCTCTGTACGACTCATGAACAATTGAACTCAATATATAAGCAATAAGACACATGCAATATATATAGCTTTGAAAACATTGTAAACAACTTAGTTCTTTAAGGATTAAGGCAATAACAAACTCAAATTTACTTATATAAAGTAATATAACTTTAGTGGGAGATTCTTTAACCGACAACCACCACTATGAGCCCTAGTGGTGGTACAATGTTTTACCTCACGTTGCCCGAGGACCATCCTATACCTTGCCATCGATATAGGAAGCTAACTTTACTAAGTGGATCCACTAGCTTAACTTCCGTGATCATCTAAAAAGTATGACCTGAGAAATCCCATGTTGGCGCATGGTTCTTATGTAGAGTTGAGATAATATGAACTCGTGTCCCCAATTCGGTGCTCAATACTACTCCCAAAAATATTTTGGCTCATGCTTTTAAAATAACTTCTTTCTTTAGTTTGAGATAATTACTCAAAGCTTAGCCCAAAGGCTCTTTTGGAATCAATGTTCCCTTTCTTTGCTCAAATGTGAAAACATTTATCAACTTCTTTGGGAAATACTTAGTTCCCTAATAACTTTTGAGAAAAATGAACTCAACCCTTTACTCTTTACTTTACTTGAAACTCGATACTTTTGACTTAACTTGAAAATTCTATACTTAACTTGGAACTTGAGCCTTAAAAAGAAGTTAAAACGTTCAATGAAGACTCTTGGAAAACCTTAAAGACTTGTTTTTGACTTACTTACTACTAAGCTTGACTTCACTTGACTTGGAAACTAACTTCACTTGACTTGGAAACTAACTTCACTTGACTTTGAAACTAACTTTACTTGACTTGGATTGGATTATGGATTCAAGGTGTATGATCACACGTTTATGGATGAGTTTGGGCTGTTAAGATGTACCTTAAAGTATTGGAAACAACTATAAAACATAGGTACTTTACCAAGGAACATGTATGAAAAAGTGGGGAATGAAGGGTAAAGGGAAGAATTGGCGTCCTTGGCGCTCTAAGAGGCGCGGGGCGCCAGCCCTCAACTTCAGAGGGGATTGTTGGGCACTCTGCCAGGCGCCAACCCTCAACTTCAAAGGGATCTACTGGGCACTCTGCACTCTGCCAGGCGCTAGCCCTCAACTTTAAAGGGGTCTGTTGGGCACTATGCACTCTGCCAGGCGCCAACCCTTAACTTCAAAGGTTTCAGCCACAATCACTTAGAAACATAAAACCCCTCAACATACAATAGATTCAACTCAAGAACACAACCGGAAACATATCCCTCATCAACAAGAATTTCAACAACGCAACCAACAACTTCAACAACCAAAATAAATCTTTTCTTGGAATTAAAAACAAGTTGGCGTGTGGGGGGTATGAACCAACCAACACTAAGGATCATCAATATCTCAACATACAATAGATCACAACTCAAATACACAGCCCAATCATGTCCCACAACCAACAATAACTTCAACAACGCAACTAACAACATCAACAACGTAACAACTAACAACTTCAACAACAAATCCAATCTTTTCTCAAACCATAAACATGAGCTTGGTGTGTTGGGGAAAGGATCAACCCACACAAAGAACTCACATACCTTGATATGGATCACCCCCGACGAAAATCCACGATGATCTTGACGAATCTTGTTGATCTCCTCTTTCTTTTCTTCTTCTTCTTCTCCTTTTTCTCTTCTTCTTCTTCTCTTCTTCACTCTCAAGAACCCTAACTCTTTCTCTTTCAAAATGGGACAAAATAATCCAAAGATTAGCCTAATACAACAATATAATCCCAAAAGAAATGGCTAGGGAAAAGACCAAAATGCCCTTAAAATTTCCGGACGGATTCCCTGCCAGCTGCCCAACTTTCAATGGCCATACCTCGCTCATACGAACTCGGAATCGAGCAAACTCAATGGCATTGGAAAGATCATTCCACAAGCTTCGCAAACATAACTGGAACTACTCCTAACTCATCCTGAGCTAGGATTTACGACTGATCAAACTTGGCCAAAAATTCACTGATTTCCACACTTAACCAAATTTTTCCAGATTCTGAACTTAGCCAAATTTCAAAAAAATGATTAATTCCAATTCTAAGCCTCTTCATAGATATTTCCAATTACCGGATGTTACAGCAGGTCTGGATTATAAGGACACATTTGCACATGTTGCACAACATGATACAATAAGGTTGTTATTTGCTTTGGCAGCTCAATCAAATTGGAAGTTGTATCATTTGGATGTGAAATTTGCATTCTTAAATGGAATGTTGCAGGAGGAGATATATATTGATCAACCAGAAGGCTTTCAAGTTGCAAGAATGGAGGATAAAGTCTACCAACTTCATAAGGCATTGTATGGATTAAAGTAGGCTCCTCGATCATGGTACAGTAAGATTGATGATCATCTCATTCATTGTGGCTTCAAGAGAAGTGAAAATGAAGCCACTTTATATGTGAAGAAGGCTAAATGAGGAGATGTGCTTATGGTTTCACTATATGTTGATGATCTTCTGGTAACATGAAGCAATAAAGCAATGGTGAATCAGTTCATGCAAGAAATGGAGACCAAGTTTGAAATGTCAGATTTGGGTGAAATGAGTTACTTTCTGGGAATGGAGATTCATCAAGCTACTGCTGGAATCTTTATTTCTCGGAGAAAATATGCATGGGATATTCTTAAAAGGTTCAAGATGGAGAGGTGAAAGTCTGTACCGACTCCACTGGTTCACAATGAAAAGATTTCAAAGTTTGAAAGAGGTGACAGGTCTGATCTAACAGTTTATAGAAGTCTGATTGGTAGTTTGTTGTATTTGACAGCAACAAGACCCGATCTCATGTTCACAACAAGTTTACTGTCGAGGTTTATGCAAGCTCCAAGTCAAGTTTATCTTGGTGTTGCTAAACGAACGTTGAGATATATCAAAGGAACTATTGAGTATGCTATTTGGTTTAAAAGGGAAGAGCAAGGGCAACTGATGGGTTATTCAGATAGTGATTAGGTAGGAAGCATTGATGATATGAAAAGCACTTATGGATATGCTTTTACTCTTGGTTCATGCATGTTCTCATGGAATTCAAAGAAGCAAGAGTTGGTAGCTCAATCTTCTGCAGAAGCAGAATACATCGCCACTGCAGGTGCAACTAATCAGGCTCTATGGTTAAGAAAGATTCTACGTGATCTGGAGAAAAATGACATTGAAGCTAATATCATTAAGGTTGACAACAAGTCAGCAATATCTATGTCCAAAAATCCAGTGCAACATGGTCGTAGCAAGCATATAAATGTGAAGTTTCACGCTATCATGCAAGCAGAAAAGGATGGCGAAGTTCAACTTGTTCATTGCAGCTCAGATCAGCAGATTGCAGACATCATGACCAAGAATCTTCTTAAGGGGAAATTTGAAGTTCTAAAGGCTAAGTTGGGAGTATCCAAGAAAAATCTCAAGGAGAAGTGTTAGAAAATGAGATATTTCTAGATGTCTTTTGTTTAATTGTTAATTTCTTAAATATTATGTTAAGTATGTAAAGGAAAGGTAGTACTTGTTTTATGGAATATGTTTTGTAAAAAAGTTAATAGTGGTTTGATATGTATGGTCCTCTACTAACTTTGGAAAAGCTTATGTAGATATATGTGTATACTTTTTGAAAACTAAATATGAATGAAAATTACTCTTTGCTAAACCTTATATTTTTTCTCTAAAAGTTTCAAATCCTAACAGAGGATAGGATAGAAATCTCCTAGATGTCTGAATATTTGCCGAAGAATGTTGTAGTCACTCATCAGTGGGAGAATCAAATAAGAATGATACTTTGGTATATCATTGAGGTGTGTGAAGAGATATTCAAACATTTTTTCAATCTCTGTCATCATCCCTACATTCTTCAAACTCAAATAACTCGTCATTTCATCCACCAACCATCAATACAACTATTCAGAAACTTTTCTCTGACCTCTGTCTAAAATTAATGGTAACATTTGGGTGGGCAACGGCTAGCTAGCCACCCCGCCACTGCCGGAGAATGAGCCTAACATAGGATTACTCCTCCCATTTCCCCGCTCTTCCACCATCCTCGCCAGATCGGAGTAAGACGAAACCCAATCCAAAGACAAGCACCCCCAAACTCAAATTACGAACTCTCAAAACCCAAATCAGAATGTTGAGCAGAATCAGTCAGTCCAAAAGAACAAGGGACCCGATACATTCAAACAAAATTATGCAGCAGCTATATGGAACCAAAACCACAAGAAGTCGAGGATCAAACTTCCTCCTAGGGCTCATGAAAAAGTACAAGGTAAACCAGTAGTCAGCTTCACAAAGGATGAACACGACATCCGCACGAATACCTATAGATGGACCATAATTGGCAAATTCTCAAGGACACGACTTGCAATTGACATCATAAGAGCAGAATTCAACAATATAATTCAATTGAAAGGTACGGTCAAAATTGGGGTATCTGATCTTAAACATGTTTTCATTGATGTTGAATACGAAGAGGATTATTAGAGTTTATCCTCGAGGAACTACATTCATCTTGAAGGAGATTGTATTATGCAACTCCAAAAATGGACCCCCTTTTTTAAACCAGTAAAATGAAACTCCATAGCCTCTGTCTGGATTACTCTCCCAAATCTCTCCTGGCAATTCTTCGAATGGGATGCCCTTTGTAGAATTATGGACCCTATTGGCTATCCACTAACCATGGACAAAGCCACATCTACAAAAAGCAGACCCACAACAGCTAAACTTAGGGTAGAACTGGACCTAGCCAAACCTAGAATAAGGGAGGTCGTAGTCGAGATTAGGAATGCAGAAGGTGGTTTAGAAAGGTTTACTCAAAAGGTGGAATATGTAGACCTGCCAGAATTTTGCAGCCATTGCATGATGCAGGGACACTCAAATGATAAGTGCAGAGTAGTGTTACAAAGGAATCAACCAAAGAAAGTCGCAAGTGACAAAGGAGGCAATATTGCAAGGAAGAAAAGCCAAGGACAGACTCAAAACGACGGACAACAACCAACAAAGACTACTGAAGAGTTTGCACCCAATCACCAAACAACTATTTCTGAAACAGAGAAAATCCAAAATGAAGATGAAGGATGGCAGGTAGTAGAAAGGAAAAAAGGAAAAGGAAATGGTAGCAACAAAATAAGTCAAAACTACAAAGATCCTCAACACAACCATATGCACCAACAGATGGAGAAGAACTTACAGGTACATAAAAAAGAAAATGATGGTATGGAGATTATGGAACCTCAGATAGAAGGAGAGAAAACTATCATCAACACAATCTGAGATCACATCAAAAGTAGAAATAACAAAAGGGAGAAAGCAAAGCAGCAGAAATCCAAAGTCCAAGAGGAAAGAATGGGAACAAGAAACAATAAGAATGTTAAAATAGCAGACTTGTCCAAACTCCAAGAGGAACAACAAAAGGAAGCAGGATCTCAAATAAATATGAATGTGAACACTACCAAACAAAGTAGCGGGAAAAGAAAGCCCACTGCCAAGGTGACCCTCCCCAAAGATATGGAAATAACCTAGGAAAACAAAGGAAACAACACACAGGGAAAGGATGGAGAAGTAGTGAAACCAAATTTTGGCCTGGACCCAGACCTGGCAGATAAAATTGTTGGGAACAAAGTTAAGGAGAAAAAATTGAATGCCTACAAACACAATAATAGTGTGAGCATTCAAATACTTGACCCGGGAGATGAGGCAGTAGAGAATCGAAATAACACCTGGGATGAAGACTTGGAAATGACACAAGTTGGCATTAAAGGCAACAAATCAAATGATGACATAGCCAATGGTTATGACAAAACAATAGACTTTGTGGATTATGATAAAACACGACAAGTCCGACACGCAGTTACTTTCTACAACAACCTCTTCCCAAGAGGGATATACGAAAACAAAGGGATTGCCGGTAGTACGAAAAAAAAGGGATTAAGCTCTCTAATGATCAAACTAACAACATTAAATACTTTAAATTCCTTAATGTGTGGACTAATCACCAAGACTTTTTGCAGGTAGTACGTACAAGCTGGAAAGAAGAGGTCATTGGCAACCCTCTTTATATATTTCAACAGAAGCTCAAAAGAACTGCCAAGGCCCTAAGTGATTGGTCTAGAAAAGCCTTCAAAGACATTTACGAAGAACCTAAGAAATGGGAACAAGAAATTGTTTTGTTAGAAGAAAAGAGTATCCATGACAACAGTGTGAAAATAGGATGGCCTTATAAAGGGCTAGAGCTGAATACACTAAATTCTTAAAAATATAGGAGAATATCTTGAGGCCCAAAACAAGAATCAAATGGCTAGAGGAAGAAGATGCGAACACTGCTTACTTTCATGAGGTGTTGAGGAATAGAAGGAAAAGGCTTACTATCAACAAAATCATGGATGAGCAACATCAATTGATTGAGGGAAAGAAGCGATCTCAGAAGCAACAGTACAATATTTCCATAAAACTTTCTCCTCGGAGCAGCAAAGATAGAACTTGGAGGCCACTAGGGAACTGAGAACCAAAATCACTGAGCAAGACAATGAAATGCTTATTGCTAGCCCCTCAATCCAGGAGGTCCAAGAAGCAACATTCTCCATTGATCCAAATAGTGCTCCAGGTCCAGATGGGTACAGTGGGGGATTTTTTCAAAGTGCTTGGAGCATTATCCAAGGAGACCTGCATATGGCTATCAAAACCTTCATTGGAGATGATGAGCTCACCAAATTCTACACTCACATATGTCTAGTCATGATACCTAAAGTGAAATCCCCCCAGTACTTCACAGACCTCAGACCAATCAGCCTATGCAATGTGACTAGCAAAATCATATCCAAAATCTTAAATAGCAGACTCAGCCCCATCCTCCCTAAGATTATATCCAATAATCAATCTGGATTTATAAAGGGTAGAGCAATCTCTGAAAACATCCTATTGGCCCAGGAAATCATTAGTGACATCAAAAAACCTAATAGAGAAGGCAATGTGGTCATTAAATTAGATATGACCAAGGCATATGATAGGGTCTCATGGACCTATCTATGTATGGTACTTAGGAAAATGAATTTCTATGAAATTTGGATTGATTTGATCTACAGGTACATTTCCAATAACTGGTATTCTATTATTGTCAATGGAGATAGCCAAGGCTTCTTCAAATCAGGTAAAGGCCTTAGACAAGGTGATATCCTCTCCCCTTCCCTTTTTGTACTTTCCTCTGAATTATTATCTCGAATGCTTAATGATCTGCCAAGAAGAAGGCGTTACAAAAGATTCTATATGAACCAAAATGGTCCCCAGGTGAATCATCTCTCCTTTGCAGATAATACAATTTTGTTTTGCAATGGGAGTAAAGAAACTCTTGAGATGTTCCTTAGAACCCTCCACAGCTATGAGAATACTTCTGGTCAATTGATTAACAAGAACAAAAGTTGTTTCTCTGTAGCTAATAATGCTAAACAAAACTTTATTGCCAAGATTAAGCTCATCGCAGGTATGAATCATCAGGAATTTCCCATAAAATATCTTGGGTGCCCTCTTATCAGTGGGAAGAAGAAGACTAGTCACTTCAATGAGTTAGTCAAGAGCATCATTAATAGAATCAAAGGGTGGCATAAAAACCTTCTTTCGACTGGGGGAAGAGTTGTTCTCATCAAACATGTACTCTTAGCCATCCCCACCCATCTGCTTGCTACATTACAACCCACCAAAGGCACACTTGATAATATTGAAAGATATTTAGCTAGATTTTTTTGGTCTGGTAAATATGAGGGTGGTAAACATCATTGGATTTCTTGGAGATCCCTCTGTCTCCCTTTTGAAGAAGGTGGGATTAATATAAGAAGGATTGGCGACATCTGCAATGCTTTCTCGTACAAGCAATGGTGGAACCTTAGAACCAGTAACTCATTGTGGACTGAGTTTATGAAACACAATTTCCAAAATACCCATCATGCTCTAGCTACCTGGAGAAAATGATAATCTACTTGGTGGAAACATATGTGTAACATTAGAGAGATAGTAGAAAATAAAATCATTGGATTTTGGGCAGAGGTGAGGTAAATTTTTGGTGTAACAATTGGTCCTAACTTGGACCCCTATACAAACTTCTCCCTACTGTTTTCAGTGTCTATAATATCATGGTTAAATAAATCCTCGAAAATGGAAAATGGAAACTGGAGCTTTTTGCCGAACCATCTTCCCAATCATATTAAGGTCATGATCACAGGCTTGAGGCTGAATCTAAACAATGAAGAACAAGATAAACCTGTCTGGTCCCCTACTAGTGCAGGCAATTTCACTGTGACATCGGCATGGAATATTTGTAGGCACAAGGGTATTGGCACCACAAATTTTAACAAAATATGGCATAAAGACATCCCATTCAAAATGTCCTTAACTTGGAGAGCCATTATTAACAGACTTCCTACAGATGCCAAGATTGCAAGGTTTGGTATTCCATTATCTCCTACTTGTTATTGTTGCACTAACAATAATATTCCTACCATTCTGGAAAGTGCAGAACATATTTTCTATGCAGGTGAACACGCAAAGAAGATTTGGAGGTTGTATGCAATGCCCATTGGGATAGAGTACACCAACATTAATTTGAGGAACCTGCTACAAAAATGGTGAACTAAGAAAGTCCTCAATCCGGTGGCAACATACATCACAAGAGTGTTGCCCATGTTTATCTGTTGGGAGTTATGGAAGAGTAGATGCAATCATAAATATGAAACAATTCATCCCTCTATGTATAGATCAAAAAGAAACATTACTAACATTTTGTTTTTCACTTTGCAGTCAAATTTTGGCAGGATTAAAGTTGAGAACTCTTGGGAGAACATTAACCAAATCTTTGACGTCTCTATTAATCATAAAAGTTCCATAAGAGTGAATTGGATCAGACCACCAACTATGTTTGCTAAACTTAATACTGATGGATCTTGTGTTAATGGAAGGTGTGGTGGAGGTGGAATTTTGAGGAACGCATTGGGACAAGTCATCATGGCCTTCACTATAAAGCTTGGAGAAGGAACCAACAGTTGGGCTGAAGCCATGTCCATGCTACACGGAATGCAACTATGCATACAAAGAGGAGTAAATATGATCATTGGAGAAACAGACTCCATTCTACTTGCTAAAGCTATCAATGAAAATTGGAGTATCCCTTGGAGAATATACATCCCAGTTAAGAAGATTCAAAAAATAGTTGAAGAGCATGGTTTCACCGTCAATCACTGCCTTAGAGAGGCAAATCAACCTGCGGACAAACTTGCTTCAATTAGCCTCTCAACTGATGTTAACCATGTCTTCAACTCTTATACTAACCTTCCAAGTTTTGTTAAGGGCCTTGTAAATTTAGATAGAATGAATTTGCCCACTTTCAGATAAAAAAGAACAAAGGATGCCAACCTTATTTTTGACCACCGTAGATTCGTTGCCAGTGACTTCCACTGGCCTTTGTATAGGCTTATTTTTTGCTAAGTGCTCCTTAAGCACCGAAGGTACAAGTTTGGTATGTCAAACTTCAAAGTGTGTATCCTTATCTTATCAATGAAAGGCCAGCTTCTGTTAAAAAAAAACAAAAAACCTAAGACTAACCATGTTGTATTTTGCCATACTCAATTCATCTTCATTGAAAACTGACCCAGCCAGACATTCGAACATGAAATTATTCTGGGATATCTTGTCATAAAACTCATCAAAACTCGAATCCCCAAACAGGACAAATGTTCTTAGGAATCTCAATTCCATTCTTAGCTTTTCAATGTCATCCAATTTTGAAGCAATGAATTCTTCTTCTTCATTCTGTATTTTCTTCAAGCCATTCACAAAATCATCAATAAGATTGTTGATTCTTCTTCTTTCTTCCTCAAATGGCAACTGCTAAAAAACAAAAAAAAAAGAACATAAATTGGGGATAAAAATATGTTTTTTCATTAACTTTTAAAATTAAATTAAGGCGGAATGACCTGGAGACCCTTGTACTTGACTCTGTTTGTAAGTTAGACCCTTGTACTTATGACTTTACCAAATGGACCCGTAAACTCATTCAAACACTATATTTTAAACCTCTTTCTCATCTGATATGTGTGCGTGTAATACACTCATTTTACACATAAAATACCATGTCATTTTTTAATGACACATTATTATTATTATTATTATTTCAATGACACATCAGAAATTAAATTTTAAAATAAATAATATTAAAAAATAAAAAAGTGCAATTTTCTCTCTCTTTCTGTAATGACCCTCTTGGTCATTTTCTTGTTTTGCCTTCTGTGTGTCGTTTAGAGCGTTCCTATAGCGACCCCAAGTCATTTATGACTTGCTGGGACTGACAGTTCGGTCACCTGGTCATTCGTTTGGTCTAGGTGCGAGTTTTTGTGTTTTGGAGCTTATGAACCTGGAATGATCATTTTCGATCAAAAGTTCAAGAAGATGACATCGGAATCCAATTCTGATGATTCCATCAGCTCCGGAAGGGTCATTTTAGGCTAGTAGAATGGTCG